>QZGG01000906.1:0-92505 GCA_006409495.1 Sedum album
CATCTTTTATCGTCTGATTCTTCATTTGTCATATAGTGTGGATTATGTTTTTTAGATCTCATTACCATATTCAACCTTGAAGGTCTCAAATACTGAATAATGGTGATTAAGAGACGCTATGTCTTATGGTTTTAGGATTATTGTCCTAACTTTAGACTATCTTTGAATTCCGAAATGAAGTCTTTAGTTTCTTTGTACTGAATTCTATTGTTGATCCTATGTATCCAGGCTTTTAACATCAGAGTATAAATTGGGATGCACGCTTCAAATTTCTCATATTTTATATCCTGACTTGGGTGAGTTTTTGTACTATATAGCTATTTAATATCCCTTGTATGTGGAAAATGGCAATTGCGCAAAAGTAGTACTATGTTTTCTAGGTATTTTTGATTTATTATTGTGAATGAGAATTCACAAAGTTGTGTATATAATCAGTACATGATGCCCTATAAGATAAGGATTAGAGCATTATTTTAATTTTATGGATTATCTGCCTATTGGAGAAGGATAAATTTAATACTTCTGAGTGTGGTGTGCAGAGCTAATTTGTATAAGATTATTAGCGCTACTTTGCATTGATAATTTAATTTTTTTAAATCCTGTTGACTTTAAAACTCACTCTTTCATGCTTTGATGGTTCACTTGCAGATGTATTTAGTTCAATCTGTCACAAGTTCAGCACAAAGAAATCAATTGCCAGTCTGCCTGCGGGATTAAATGTGTGCCCTTTTGTCCTTAAATATAGAATTGAGGAGATTCTTGATTCTCTTCCAAATGCAATTAAAGAGTATCAAATATGGAGATTGCATCAACTTTCTTGTAAACATAAACCTGTATCTTGATGACAGGTCTCATCAGGTATATATTTTCCATTCTTGTTTTCCTGTGTTACTCCCTTGCAAAGTTTTATATGTTATCATTCGTGGATATTCTTAGGTTCATTGTAATTCTCTGACATTAAGCGGTGTAAGTGTAAACTGTTTCCCCTATACTAGCATATTTGGCAATTGTTTTTCTGTCACCAATAAAACCTCATCATTTCTGACTAGTAGCTTATGTCTCTTTAACCATCTTTACTGACATCTGAAAGTTTAAGTAATTAAGATCAAGCGTGTTTCAAGTGGCCCTCTCACCTCTTTTTATTTTATCATGTAGACAACAATTCTTTATGCTGGCAAATTAATGACGATGCCTCGACGGAAATTTTCTTGTTTTCCCTTTTAGCTCGTCCGACAGTGTTTGGGTGTTTATTAATTCTGAATGAGTGTAAATCCCACAGTTATAGCTCTCCAACTTCAGAAAGGTAGATGAGCACAGAGATCTTAATCGATCATATCCATGCCCGTGAGAGGTGTTATCGGTGCACTTGATAATTCATTTTTGACAAACTACTAAAGGATGTTTTTAGTTGCTTGCAAAACTCCTTGTCATATTTTTTGGTACTGTGGCTGACATTCTCAGAACAAATAACTGGCTAGGCAACTTTTATAATGGTGGTGGAATGGATCCAGAAATGCAACAGTCGTGTCGCTAGGATATTCTGCAAATACCATGGTGAGACTCGGGGCAGATTTTTTTGTGTTTATTCGCTGTCGTCGAAGATTGCAAGAGGTATGCAATGCATCTTATTGTCGAGCCAGGTTCTGATGGTAATAGCAGTTGCTTTTAATTTGTGATTTTTTTCTTTATTTTTAAAGTTACTGGCCAGCTCAGGGTATAATGCTATGAGCTCTTGAGACTGATTTCTATCTCATTATTTCTAGGCCCATGCAAAGCATTTGGTTTCTTTCTTATACGTTCCCGCTTGACAGGAATGAAGATAATTTTGTAATTTTTATAGCTAGTTTATGAGAAATGTAGCATTGAATCCTATTGTAAACAACTATATATAAGGATAATGTTTTTCTAGGGTTGAGGTGGTTTTGAAAATTAATTGTTCATGTATATTGACATAGCTCAATCATGATATAGACTGGGTGAGTGAATTAAAGTGATGCGCACAGGCTCAGCACAAATCGACTGGTACCTTTCATTTTGCTACAAGACAAATATATCATAACTGTTTTGACAAATATATAACAATCTAACTAAGATTGCTTTTTAAATAATTTATGATGTGTTCCTTATCTAATTACCTTTAGTTTAATTAATGTATGCATCATTCTTCTGCAGTTTAATCTGGTGACTGATCACGGCACTCGTGTAATTGTATGTAACCTGTGGGAGGATGATCAAGAAAAGCTGGAGCTTGATTTCAAAGCTGATATATTACATGTTAGGCGAGGTATGTTATGTATTTTATTCTGTTATTTTGTTCCTATTATCATTGATTTTTGTGTTATGTTTGTTCAACAAGTGTTTCCTTGTTCGGTTATTTCTTTTCGGAGTAATGCATCAATTCTGTACCCCAAACTTCCTGGTGTCAGGATTATTTGTGCTGAAGAAATTACTTACCGTTCACAACCTGTTGCCAAAGGCAATCCCAGAGACTCGAATGTACTATTCATAAATGATAAATTCCTTGTAAGAAATTTTTTTCCTTTCTTTGTATTATTTAGGGACTCATCAGATCTATTTCTTTTCTAGATAAGTGCGGTGACGACAATTGGGTTTGTGAAGGATGCAATATATCTATATATTGATGTTCAGGAGCTCAACGACTTACTCAAAAATAGGCTAACAAAGGTTTGTGCAGACGTGTATATGCAAATGGACACTGCCATTTAGTTGCTAGTCAGGCGTGGACACTCCCTGGTATGTTATTTAATTAAGGTATCTTCTCTAATAATAAGATTTCCACAATGCAGCGTCCATTTGTTTCTAAAATGATATTACATTTTGTCAGCAATTCTTTCACATATTTGATTCTTTTGTAACTCTGTTTTATCCATTTTCAGCCCTTTTGAAGGATTTAGAATGCTTTGCGAAGTGTTGGATGTGGAGTAATAGGTTTTTTCTCGTATTTTTTTTGAATAAGGGCGATGGTACATATTCAAAAAGGAAGGACTACACACAGACAGGCAACAAAGGGCTACACTTTGGTCATATTTTCTGATATAACAGTGATGCTGAAAAACTATATTTGATTTCCAGGTTTACTGGAAGCAAACTTTGCCGAACCCGGCCATGACAGACAAAGATTTGAACGAAAAACAGTTCTTTCACGGTTTGAGAACCAGCTAGTCCATATGCAGAGGCAGTATTGGTATGCTTTCTTACCTCAGTGTTTAGTCTTTTTATAATAAACCTTAGCACAGAGTTAAGAACCATAATGCATTTTGTTTAGGTCAAATAATTGTCCATTAATTGGCTATTCACAGCTACGCAGAGAAGATGGGGTATGCTATTTTGAATGTTTTTTCTTTATGAGTTTCAACATCTGTGTGCAGTTTGCAAATTCTTTACCTAGTGATTATTGCTATTACTAATTGAGACAGAAGGTTCGACTAATGTCAGTTCTGGAAAATCTTGCAACCTACAGCCAAAAGCACTTTTTCAGGTAACATCATGGAACAGGAAGTACATCAATGGACATTTGCAGAACTTAATGCCTCTTAGTAAAAACACGGAATCTGTTTCAAACATGCCAATTTCGCCATCGTATGGCAATAGTGATGTAATTTAACTTCATTCAGTCAGAAGTAATCAGAAGCCAACATATATTAATGACTCTGCTTGGCTCACTATTGATTCCAGTATTTCACAATCATTGTACAATTAATAGAAGAAAATCACCTCTTATCGGCTTCTTTGGTGAGTTTGTTCTTCGGAGCTTGACCTAGCCTTGGAAAGGTCAAGGGGTTTGTTAGATCAAGGTGGGAAATCCTAGCTTTGTGTCCGTTACGCGCGCAATGGATCTCGGTGTTTCATATTCAGCTTCAAATCAGAAGGGGACAGGGATCGTATTATGCAAGCTAGATCGTATTGTGGCTTTTGTGTATGCATTCAATAGATGCAATGGACAGGATGTTTTGTGGGAGAACTCCAGTGCTCTTTATGAATAGAATCAAAGGTCCTTGGATTATCTGTGGGGATTATAATTGTATCCTTGAGGCCAAAGATAAATGATATTAGAGATGACAACAGAAGGGAGTTGAAAAGCTTGTGGAAAAGGTTGAGATCTGTGACCGTCATGCTGTGGAAAGTAGAATTTGGTGTAAACTCGGCAGGTGATGAAAATACTTGAACTTGGTTATCATGGTACTTGAAGTTGTAGGCTTTGAATTCAGTGCTTGTTGGTTTGTTGGTTATAGTAGAAAGAAGCCGTGCAGAAGATGTATGATGAAAATTGATATACGCAAAGCCTTCAACATGGTGACTTGAAGTTCTTGAAGAATATCATGGTTTTATCTGGGTTCCTAGCATTTTTGTGAAATGGGTCATGGAATGCAAAAAAGCTGCAAGGTTCTCAGCCCTTATCAATGGCGAGCAAGTGAATTTCTTTGAGAGTAAGAGTTTAAGACAGGGTGACCCTTATCTTTTTTTGTTGAAAAATGTATGTATTCATTGTTCACTATTAAAACATACAACTGCCACATCAAAAGGTCATGCAGGGCCTTTTGATGCTGCGATGTATGATATCTGGCATAGCAGGAATGAACTAATGTTTCGGGATCATGTCATTGGTGAGCTGGAAGTTATTAAGAAGGCGATCAAGCTGCTGTTCTGGAAAATGGAAGTATTGAAGGCTAAGCTTGACTGGAAAATGGAAGTATTACAGGTTTTATAGGAGGGTCTCTATGCTGTTGTTTTTTATTGTATGTTATTCCTGTCTTTGTTGTGAGGTGTATTGACTTCAGCCTGGTTGTTGTATGGTTGCTGGGGCGTCTTTGTTTCGCCTTGAGTTTGCCTGTGTATGGTCTTCTTTAGCAGGTTGTGTATTCTGTGTTGGCTGGCTGGTTATTGTTTGTGTCCTGATTAGCTTCTTGTCTGTCACCCTTTTTTGGAGTAAAAGCATTCTTTTGCTTCAAAAAAAGGTCACGTAGGGCACACCCAAAAACGATGGCAAGCGCACCAGAGTTATTTCTCCATCTAATCCCAATAGACTTCAACCATGACTTATCAACTTGGTCTAGATTCTTATACTCTAGTGCCTAGTTTCATTTTCAAACCCCAAATTTTTTTGGAAGAGAACCCCAGTAAATCCGTGGTTTTGTCCTCATGCTAATACCCATCTCATCCAACTAATTTTTGTTTGCGGCTGGTGTTGAAATGTAGGAGTCTATTGATCATTCTTTTCCACAAACACAGGTCACGAGTTCAAACTGTTTCACAATTGGGAAGAGGCTGTGGCGTGGGTGGTAAGACATAAGTGGAGATGTTGAGCGGAGATACTGGCAGACTTGTTTGTCGTCAATGCCGCAAAGTACGAGATGTGGAGAAGTAGAAATGAATTGTTGTTTACAGGCTGTTGTACTTTGGCAAATGGAGGTTGCTAACAGAGTTATGAAAAGCTAGCCTTGAAGATTGACTCAATGAAGAACAAAACAAGATGGATGTACCGGATATAAACATCATCAGATGAATTTGGTATCAATATGGTGCTCTTGGGCTGTGTGTCGAGTTGCTTCTGTACAAATGGAAGGACTTCAGAGACAGACCACATGGAAGAAAGGTTTGTAACACACTCTGCTAGCAACACCTTGAAAAGTGAAAATAGTTTTACTAAATACTTCAGATAATTTAGACCCAAGACGTACTGAGTATTTGATAACAAGTGTAAATGACCAAACGATTAAGTGTTGGTAGAGAGGACAGTGTAACTAATGCCATTCTCGCCAGGGCGTCCCTGACATTCAAGACTCTCATCGGTACATGGTTGGTCGTTGTTATAAGTGATGGATCTTGTTAGATGTGCGTGTGCACAGTAGTCAACCTCATAAACTTCAGCCTGGACATCCTTCAAGAAAGCGGATACTGCTACACCCACAGCTTCCCCTGAATCCAATAAAACATTTCATCAGTCATATACTATTGGTGCCTTGTGATTTCATACATAAATGAAAAAGATTAGTGTCCGTATACCGTGTGTCACAAGCAACAAGTTCTCCGTGGGTACTTATCAGCAAGGGCCTGAATAATTTCTGCATATCTTTTCCTTGCACTGGCCTGTTCCTCGCCAAATTTTGGCATCTGAGATATAACAGACAATTTCAGCAATTCTACAGGCACGCCTCAAAACATCTACAGCTAAAATTAATGATGCACCGTGCACAACTTACTGCTTTATAAACAGGTTTAACTGATTTGTCCACTGTTCCAACTGTAAATAAAGATTCAAGTTCGGAAACATTGAATCCCCAATCTTCATTAGTTGGAATAGTGATTCCTCTCATAGTTTGACTGTTCAGTACCTCGCACAACCCAAGCTCAATAGCAACCTACATTATCACAATTCTTTGAAATGATTTCAGCATCTAAAAGGTATGCCAAATTACACTCATTAGTATCCCAGCTAATTTCCTAAACATTACAGACAATTGGATCCTGAGCAGCTTATGTTAAGTCAACTCAGCAACCAAATACATGAAAAATGACATCTTTTTGCAGTTCCAGATCAACCCAAATGAACAACTACAAAAACTCAAATCAGGCACTTGATTCACCACAATCTCAAAAAAACTCTAGAAAAATGCCAACTTTCCAACAAACCCTATAATTCATTCAATTAAACTGACCTTGACCTTGGAGGAATCAACATCAACTCCCTCGCTGCTAATCGCAGTCGGATCCTCTTCCTTGGCACAAATCGCTGTCACAACCTCCGCCGCAGTCTGCACGCATCTCAAAAACGGAGAAACAAACACACGATCAAACTCAAAATCAGCCTTGGTTCGGATCTTCCTTCCGGCGCAGAAAGCTCGAACCTTTCCAGCGTCGATCAACGGCGGATCCCATGGCTTGTCGGCTGTAAGAGCCCACATCGGCTCAAAGTTGTCCATCCGATCGCCGTGGCGCATTACGATAACGTTTTGACGGAAAGTGGTTTTGCTGTTGTTGTCCATTTGTGATCGGAAATGTTTCGGATTTAAGAGTTTGATGGAGGAAATGGTGATTTGTACGGGGAATGATTGTGTGTAACTGATTTCGGGATTTGAGAAACTGATTCTGTTCAGATCTCAAACTGACAAAAACTAAGGATGGCAGCTTCTGGTCGGGATCTGGTGCACCCGAGAACAGATCACAAGTTAATAAAAACGATACCGTTTTTGGAGTATGATATAGTAAAATAATAAAATGTGGGAATTATGTGGTGCATTTGAAAATGAGGGTTATATGCAAGGAAAAGAGACTAACCATTGTGTCATTTTTATTTACCAAAAACATTGGATTAAGAAGGACAAGTTGCTTAATCCAAATAAGCACGAGCACGATGCTCCAGCGATCACTTGCTCGAATAATGAAGAATTTACAGAAACATGGCAATAACAGTGAAGATGCTGATCCATCATATAACAGTGACTTGCTCCAATCTATGACAGGACCTGCTTACCAACTCAGCTTTTGTTGAACCATCATATAAAAGAGCACAGATGAGTACTCTCAGACTTCATTTTACATAACATGATCGAGTATTGCTGGTCATGACGCAGAAAATTCCGAGTCAAAATGAAGTTCTATCTCCTAAAGTAATACCTGCCAAAAATTAGATTAAAATAAATCAAACACCTGATATCAGATATACAAATATAAACAAGATAACCAAAGTATAGTAAGGTTACAAAGTTTGCCAATAAAAGATGGAGGCTGCTTGGGAGGGGGATATAACTTACACATATATCTTTATGCCATACAGGGATGCATATTTTCGTAACAGGCGCTCAACAGAGTACCACACTGAGCGATCTGATCCATCTTGATAACCAATTCTTGGCATATGGATTGAAGCTTAAACATAGAGAATGCATGGTTAGATTTGGACATATACTTTGCAATGGCCTTAAGTGGGACTTTGAAATGATCATACAACTTCGCTGCTAGACTGGCTACCCAAATACTACAACACAAATAATAGGCAAGAGCTCCATAAGCTCATTCGACAGTTACCTGAATTCTGAGCCGCTTCATATGATGCTTTACATAAACAAGTTTCTAAATCAGGTATGGATATATGACTTCGCGGGACTTTTCTTCTAGCATTATATGACTGCACAACAGCTAAAGCAACCCACTCTGGGGTTTCATCAAGTTCATGCTGGCCATCTTGTTGACCTGTAAAAGTCATTCAAGAATACAAGTCATTTGAGGTAGATGTAAGAGTCAATTCCAAAAGTATTTATCAGCGCACAGTTAACTGCTAACACCCCACACCATTCAAATCACTGAGTGTATAAGCCTTATGCTAAGAAAGTTTTATCCTGCCAACAAGTATAGAACTAGTGTACCACACAATTTAAGCATCCCTAATTGGCAATGTTGTCCTATGCATCCATGGAACCTAATATAAGAAATCCTAAAAATTGAATAAATAAATCTTTCTATTCGTAACGCAGACCATCAATTTTTATCAGATGCAGATCGCCTAGGCGCAAGTCATCAAACTCGGATGCCCTTTGGTAAGTTTCAGGGATAGTGGAAGATAGTCGAGAGAGTGCATCAAACATTCCTCCATGTCCCCAGCTCCCAGAGTTATCCACACAACTGCAGAGAAAACAATATTTGCATGAGTACGGAGTAAGACTACACTATGGCACTCTGCCATGGAAGATCCATAAAAAAATAACTAAACTTGGCTCATAAACCCAAACCTGAAAATGATAGTGGGGCAGCCAGGACAGACATTGGATGGGCGAGTGCAATCTCCATACACAAAATTAACAGACCCAACATCTGACATTGTGTCACTACACGTGAGGGGAATAACATCTTTGACACTTGAGGAACAATAGCCAAGGGCTTGCCATTTAGATAATTTTTCTTCTTCTTTTTTCTTTATTGATGCTTCAAGTTTCAATTGTCTTTCCTCGGGTATACTTCTTCTGTTCCCTAATTCCACATTTGAGCTATCAATAAATGAAGACACATCCTTGAACCTTTCAACCCACAAGCGATATGACTTCTCATCTATAGAAGCATCAAACTCAGAAAATGCCACATCACATTTGGTAATGGCTTCTTCATGTGGCCTGTTAAATGTGCTTATCTCAAACCTCCTGTCTTCTTGATTAGCTTTTTGTCGATCCCGCATCAGCACAACCTTCTCAACCATGACACTAAACTCTGATTGCTTAACTTCACTTACGTTATCATCCTTCATGTCAGTTGGATCAAACAACTGTAAACCAAATATGACAGACCGCAGGTCACCAGTATCCGGATCCGCCATTGGATTACCTTCATTACCCGTCTCATCATCACCGACAACACTGTTACTAAGCTTTAGTTTCTGTTGACCTCTGCGCATAATGACCTGTAATATGAAATAAAAAACCCAACATCACATTTCAGTTAAAGGTACGTGATGATCATGGAACAATTGACTTACCTCCTCCACAGAGCGCTCTGTGACTATGCTTATGGACAACACATCATTCATTTGACCAATCCGATGTGCCCTTTGTAGGGCCTGCTTATCTACCTGAGGATTCCAATCCTGCTCGTAGAAGATCACCTGCACATTGACAAAGAATTCAATCGTCAATGTCTTAGGGGTAGCTCCAGCTTCGCATTCATTTGGCCACTTGGTCCTCAATGAATATGAACTCAGATCTTTGAGAATTCCGCACATTATGTCAATCAAGAAAAAACCACAGATAGTGACAAAGATTGCTCACAGTATCGGCAGCCACCAGGTTCAGGCCAACACCCCCAGCTCTTGTTGAAATCATAAAGACAAATGCCCATCTTGGTCATCATTCAGGCCTCCACCGTTACCTTGAGGCCCACTGAAACTCCTGATTGCAGCGAAGCGTTCCTCAGCGAATTGACCCGTCAAGCCGCTCATATGAATACTTCCGTAACTCCAAAAAATCCTTATAACAAAATAATGATATTTCAGGTTTACCAACAGACATTAAACCATTCACGATGAACAGTTTACATGAATGTAAGAGCTCAAACCTGCAAAATGTCAAGAGTATGAGTCATCTGTGCAAAAAGCAAGACGCGGTGCCCAGATCGGTTCAGCTTCTGAAGAAGTTCATCAAGAATCAAAAGTTTCCCACTGGCCTGTGAGTCACAACTTTCTAATGTCAGCCATCAGCGATATAGTGATTTCCAAATAAACAGGAATATGGAACTCGATAAGTATATGAGGCAAAATATGTAGTTGTTTCTTCAATTTATATATTGACAGTTTGAGCAATTTCCATGACGTTATAGCCCGAGCGACCGAGCACATTTATAATTACACATTTAACTCATTACAAATAATTAATTTCCTGAATACTAAATGAAGTGAATTACCTGCACCAAATGCTCTCCCTCTTCATATGGTTCGGGCTCAATACCTGGAAATAAATAAGGGTGACTACAAGCTTTTCTCAACTGGATCACCTGAGAAAACAGTTGAAAATGTATATACATGTTATGTACAACAGATACAATGTCAACTGTCAATGGTGGTAGAAGCATCAATTTTGTGTGGAGCTATAAAGAGAATGAGCTAGATGCAGAATATTACATCTATAATAGATGTGTAATCTAATGACAGATCACACTGAAAACTATGCAGCTTTTGACTATGAAAAACTCAATAGTAATTCAGTATAAGGCCATCCATTTAGTATTAAGCCCGGAGAGAAATCAGTCTCAATCTAAGGTTATTAGTGCCAACAATAAGTTGATTAAAAGGTAGTACAGTAAGAGAAAGAGTAATCGCTATTGACTTACAATATTCTGCAAGGATGGAAGATTAGCAGCTCCAGATGAATATGCAAGAAGCTTCGACAGCTCTTTCCTTAAAATTGACAAATAAACTTTCTTCTGCAATCCCGTCATCGGGGCCATCCTAAATAAGAATGATAAACTCAAAAATAGGCTGGGTACATCTATGATCAAAATGGAAATAAGGGCTACTTGCAAGAGCATAGACAAGATGACAGAACCAACACTGTAATTTCCGTAAGAGATGGCAGCGACAGGTCTCCACATTCAATAAGCTTAGCTTTCGTCCGCCGCAACATAAAAGCACCCAACACATATTTTAATGTTTTAAGCTGGCCAAAATCTTTTATTTCAGTAGGACCTGTGACAAGGAGAGAGTACAATGTTGAGGAACTCTTCATAAACGGCAGTTCCTAAGGTTGGGATGTAAGCATTGTAACTATGAAAAGATATTCTAAACTCATGAACGTCTCTTCATTTGACATTAATATAATCAAATGGAGTATGGACATCCAGAGTGACAAATCTGGTAAAAAATTTTTGAAGATTGATGTATAAATTCCAAAATGGAAAATCTGATAAATATTGATAACACAGAGGTGTGAGAAAAATATTAAGCTTAAAAGCTACATATGGAGATGCAATAGAAAAACCTGCTGAAGACTCTCCGGCTTCTCTAAATGCAAGCAGAAACTCTTCAACCCCTTTAAAGATGGATGGCATGCAGAAATGCATCAAAGCCCAAAGTTCAGTAAGGTTGTTCTGTATAGGTGTGCCCGTCAACAGCAGTCGCCTAGGCATTATGAAGTGCTCTTTTAGGACATTATAAAAACCTGTGAGCAAATGCCCAATCATATATAAAGTTGTAAAACCAAAAGCTGATGCACTACATTACAAGATTACTAAACAATACTATGATTACTTAAATCTTGATAATATTAGTGAACACTATTTATTAAAATAATTACAAGAGTAGAATACTTTCTAGTAAATTGTGAAGTACAGAATTAACATACATACACTGGAAGGATTTTTTAGTCTCTGAGCTTCATCAATGACAGTGTAATGCCACGGAACTTGAGATAGGAAATCTTGATCCATCAACACCACGTCATATGTTGTTAGCAACACATCAAAAGAAGCTGCAACTTCCCGCTTTATTAGTTCATATGTTTTAGCTCAGCAGGAGAAGAAAAATTTCATGACCCATGGAAGAGTTTGTGGTAAAAGAATACTTACATCAGAAGCCAACGAACTCACGCTGACTTTCTCATAAATCTGCCTGCGGAGAGTGCGTCTATGCTCCTTATCCCCAACATACTTAAGAAGGCGCAACTCAGGAGTAAAGTTGGATATCTCCGAGACCCAACCTTCAGTCACACTTAACGGGCACAACACCACTGAACAAAAATACACAAATCCAGTATTACTACTTGATTGCTTAGAAGAGCACAAAATTATCAGTGATACAAAACGGCATATTCAACATCAGAAGTATCACTTACAAAATGGCCCAGGTGATATCTTCAAAGCCTTCAAGTAGCTCAGAAATGAAATTGCTTGTAAAGTCTTACCCAACCCCATCTAACAATCACAAACATTTCAAAACACAGCTTACACTGATAAAATACACAAATCCCCGAAACTTTAAGCACATTTCTCGTCTTAACATAAATTCATAAAATTCGGACAAAAATACAAGTCGGAAACTCGTTAAATAGAAGATTCATACCTCATCACCTACAAGAAACAAAACACAAATTAACAAAAATAAACATATCAACTTACAGAAATCTAGCCAACATTAAAAATGTCTAACCTAAAAATTAAAACCACCACTAAAAGATGACGAAACACACTGTACCGAGAATGACGTTGACGCCGGTCTTATATCTCCGAATCAGCCACTGAACCCCTTCCACCTGATGCGGTTTCAATGTCGCGGTTACCCCAATTTCTTCACAGCTAAACGGCTGCTCTCGGCCGCATCTTTGTCCCGATCCAACACAATCCTGGCAGCGGTTGTCAACCTCTCTTCGTAACTCATTGCCTTGCGCGCCATCGTAGATGACGACGGAGGTCAACCTGTCGGAGAAGAGCTTCGTTTGAAGTCAACTGAGGCACGTTCTGATTTAGGGTTTTTGGTTTCTATTTTGGCGGTCTGGCTGAGTTTTTTACTTTTAAACCGGTTTTTCGAATGACACGGGGAGTTCGCTGAGGACATGTCGGATGACGTGGTAGTATTGAACGACGTCGTGTGGTTTTGTATAGCACTGCAGACTCCTTTAACAAATTACGAACACGCCAAAAAGCTTGCTTGTTCTTTACAGTTCAAATATAAACTTTCCGGCAAACTAACAAGTGGTAATAGTTGTTGAAATCATAAGGTTACACTTCGTAATAAAGAAAACTTCTTGTCGCTGTATTGACTTCCACTGGTCAACTTCCTCTAGGGGCAACTCTGACACTTTTGTTAGGGTAAGGAGGTTAGGATAAACCTACATATGCATTGGCTACGGGCAGGAATTGCCAGCAATGCAAGAGAGTGATGAAGTTTTAAACTGAGATTCCATAATTGCTTATTTTGGTAACCTCTTCTGTCAAAGCCTTCTTTTCTCTTTCTGCTTCAGAGGCCAGCTTAGAAACCTATAGACAAACAGCATGAATGTAGAGGCATCAGGTGAAAATAATGACTTGTAATGGAAGTGGTGTGGAGCTATTTGTTGACTTGCCTATACACTTAATAAGGTTGAACATACACAACAATCTGTAGAAATGATGTCCTATGTGTGTGCATCTTTTTTTTTTTTTTTTTTTTGATTCAAGTGAGCATATTTCATATAAAAGATATTACACGACACGCGAATGAAATAAAATCGAAGGGACAAATCTAAGACAACACAACATCGAGGAAGTCTCGTAAATGCAATTTGAAGAGCAGGCCATGATCGGCGCCATCCCAGCGAACTCACCGAAGTCCACACATCGTCCGGACTCGAGAAAGACTCCAACACAAACCAGCAGAGGACCGAGAGGGCATCCAGGAAAAGGGCGGCAGGAAAAACAAAAATCAAGGTCTGGGCCAGCAGGCCCAAATCAACCAGCCCAACAGCCCACCAACAAACCCTACGCGAGAACCCTAGCCGCCACCCACCACCACGTCAGCCGCCACCCCCATGCCGCCACCACGCTCCAAACCACCTGCAACCGAGCCACCGTCCGCCAGCAACCGAGCCACGAGCCGCCCGCAACCGAGCCACGAGCCGCCCGCAACCGAGCACGAGCCGCCTGCAACCGAGCCACGAGCCGCCGCAACCCACCCGCATCCGAGCCACCTGCATCCGAGCACCGACCGATCCATCCCAACCCCTTCAGATCCAGCCGAAACAAGCCCCAGCCACCCGTATCCCAGCCCAGTCCGAGCCACCCCAACCCGCCGGAACCATCCACATCCGGTAATCATTTATTAGAGATGTTAAAGTGGAACAATTTATTACTATAATATAATCAATTTAACGTATCACTTAATATAGTATTTTAATAACCAGGTTTTTTATCATTCTTTTGCATATTGAATAGTAATTTACTACATGCACTGAATACAAAATTACAATATTATAAATACAAGGCCAAACTTGCCTGGGATTTAAATCTAGTTGCTTCTCTACTGGGCAGTTCTCCGCATAAATCCTTCAGTCCTAACGCAAAACAATTTAAATTTGAGGCATCGTTTGCTAGTGAATCAAGATATATGTCTGGGAGCAAATTACTTGCAGACCTGCAGCTTTCAGCTCTATCTTATATGCTGATCGAATCACTCCGCGAATTTGCTTTCCAGCTTGCCTATTGGAAACCAAGAAAATAATCAGCATGCACTCCAACAATAATAAACCACAGGTAAACAATGCACAACCTTAGTTTTGTCTGACCCCTTATGAACTCCTCCTCCGCTTGCCTGGCCGTCCTCTACAATGAATATGATAATTAAAAGGGAAAGTGAATATTCTTGGATCAGCAGAATGAATAATATGTAGCCTTTCAGGACGGACCAACCCCAATCCCAATAAATCATAACCCATGGGAAAACGAAGAATGAGGTCTCTTACAAAACCACATAATAAAAATGGCCGAAACTTAGTTTTTACCTCCAACTTTTCACCCTCAGCCTTTAGGACATCAATATACTGTTTCAGTGCCTTCATTTTAGCATCAGCTCTAGCAACCATGGACTATATAAAACCAACAGACAATTTAACATAATAATGAAACCAAAAACATAACAAATGCAGCACAAATCAAGCATCGGTTTGTTTTAAAGTTAAAAGTATCAATATTTAGTTAAAAATGTTTAATTAAGTGGCTATTGAGTTAAAGAAACAGACCCTAAGGTACACAATGATTAGCATGGAGAACAAAAACACCATATTTAACAACTACAACAAATATGAAAACTCATACAATATCACAATTCACAAGTACTGACCGCAAGTCTACTTTATAAAAGTTCAAGGTAGGCTCTCCATTAATTGAATTACTTTTTTGTCGAGCAAATAGAGCAAACTGAGTCTTAACCATAGTTCTTATTGGTTCTTATTTTTTCTAAGATTCATCACGAAAGAGGGCTACCCTATCACAACTATCATAATTGGAGGACGTAAATAAGCTTTAAGATCCTTAACCAAATTTGCCAAAATCTCGTTCCTACCTCTTCACTCATCAACAGGCGCATGGTACCATAGAACAAGAAGCGTGTTGTTCCTGCGAGTTAATTACAGCCTCTACATGTCAACATCCATATCAAACAATAACATAATAATATTATGCATCATTCATCTTCCAATACACAGCATACCAATCTATTGCACATCACAACACTGAAGAATAGATCCTCCAGCACTAACATAACTTCCAATCACATATCCAAAAAAATTCATTGGTGCTAATAGAAATGAGAACTCTACATACGGAACGAAACAAAAGACGAACTTCTCAAGCCTTACTTTTCAATGCCAAAAGTCCTAGTCCACCGGCAACTCCATATGTAATAAATGGATGTTCAGAAGCTACAACTACACCCTCTGCAAGCAACCAAAATGTATAACAACACCGAAACCTCATTAACGGAACTGAACCAAAATGCGGCATGTTCAGTTTCCAATGTCATTAATCTTCTGTTAGATGACTAACCTTTGATTTTCCTAATGGCCTTATCTTCATACACATCATACTCTAGTTTCAGATCTTGTAGGGACTCCTAAGAACAAAATTCCAAAAGGTAATATATGAGCCTATGCATAAACAATCTAAAGAAGTCATTCTACATTTCAACGAAACGTACAACAGTCTGATGGAAATGCGCGGCGCCAGTTTCTCTAAATCGAGTGATGCGATATTTGGATGCGTCTATAAAGGATTCAACCGCGTCCTGAATGGTCTTCTGCGTCGTCTTAGCTTGATGAAGCGCGTAATCGATCCACGGCGTGTCATCATCGAGAAAGTCCGGACGAGGGTGAATCGGTTTATCGTCCGCCAGCGGTTGAGTCGATTCTCCGGTGACCGTCGCCATTTTTGATGCTGCTGAGTGCGAATTCCATTTCCGGTTGCAAGAATTACATGCTAAGTGGTTCGGTCGGTTCGATGGAATTTATTGACGGTCGGGTTAATTTCCGAGCTGGTTGGTTACGGCTGAGTACATCATTGTCATTAATTTGCAGCAAAAATTGCATTCACAATAAAATGTCATGTTTCTCATAATCATACATGGATTGATATCAGTGAGTTTGTCAGGCATGAGGTTTTGTTGCAATGACAAATCAAAATGTAGGCAGCAATAAGATTTCAGCGAGTTTGGCAAGCTCCCAAAATGTCTTTATTGTTCCGGTAGTTGGACGTGCATCATTTTCTTTGCATCTTGAAACGCGAGACTGGCTTGGAGGGTAATGAACTGGCAGACTGTAGTGTCAAGATGAAGGGAAAGTCAGTATAGAAAAAGATCATGATCGTCTAAGAAAGTACTATTGGAAAAGATGAGTCATCTGGTGTGGACAAATTGCCATTTAATACCTGTGTAGATGTTCCAGCTTGATTCTTTGGCTCTAGATTATAAGGGCGTTCGACAATTGAGCCAGTGAAGGCCTAAGCATGACAACAACAATATCACGATAGTTCAGATATATTTATATGCAGGATGGACACTAACGCGTTTGAATAAATATAAGTATAGGAAGTAGCAAAAGAGATGCATGCCTTTTGGCTGTCAAAGGCTGGCTGATGAGATTGGGCAGGGGTCTGAAAAATAAAGTAACACAAATTTTAAGTAGTAAATAGATTACACCAAAGGGACTGCATGCAAAAAACCTCCATAGCTGAACTGAAATAAACTGAATCAAAAGCTCTCCTATTACAGGATTTAATTTGCAAAAGCAGTTCATCATTTGATAACTTTCATATCCACTTAAATAATTGCAAACCTGGAAGCTAGGAGGAGTGCAGTCAAGATTACTTTCAGGTAAAATACTACAGTGGCAATAAAATTTGAAGTCAAAAACTTATCAGTGACTGAAAATTGATCTGAAAGGCAATACCGTTTCTCCTGAAGATTGCCCTCTTAGGTTCTCATTTACTTTAGGGACCCCAGACACCTCTTGAATAATATTTGACCCACTGCCATGTGTTAAATCCTTACGTAGCAATATCTCACCTGCGAGTTTAAGAGAACCACCAAGTAAAACAATCAGTGGACCATTGGGAGTCGTTTTCAACGCAACAAAAATAATACTTTACAATCGGTGTTAACCTGAGCTTAATGTTTGCTAGAAATATATTTTTACACTACACAGTACACACTTTTAAAAATTACAACTGGTTCCTCTTAAAAAGATTGGCATGCAGACTACAGATATGAGTATTGAAAGTTCTGTAAAGATATGAAACATAATGACCAGCAAACTCTTAAAGTAATGCAACTGCATTATAACAATTAGCCAGAAAGTTGAAGGGTCACATAAAGAAAACTAAATAGATCGCTAGAAGACTAACCCTTGGGAGCAGGTTTTGTTGCTGAACCTTTTACCTGCATTTTGGAGTTCATTACAAATAAAATGAGTATCAATGAACATCAATGACAGTATCAAGACGAACGAATACACCTCAAGAACATAATAGCAGACAAAACAGAACTCTTGAGAAAAAGAGCTTCATACCAACTTATCAAGAGGATTTTGATCACCATGCTGAAATAATTCGGTCGCAGTTTTATCACATTGAAATCGCTGTAATAGCTTTCTATAGTTATATGCCATTCAATACAGTTCATTCAAAAAATATGCTTGGAAGGCACACGCCAGTTAATTGAACATTACCTCCGACGCTATAAGATCGCGAGACACTGGATTCCGAGATTGAATTCGATTAAATTTAGAATTCCTGAACTCGTTATTGTCCGGTTCATTTCCCTGTGTTTCATCATCGTCAGTGTCACTACTATGTCCAGTAGAAAATTTGTCCCTTTCAGCTTTCTCCACTTTATTACCAGAGACTATTCTTTCATCATTCCTATTTTCACCTTCAGCTGCCATCTCCTCTGCTTCAAGTTCATCCATTACGGCCATCATTCTGGCAAATTCCTCATCTTTCGCGGATCTTTCAACATTTTCTTTCTCAAATAGACCGACGTCAGCTTGTGTCGAGGCTGAAAATATTGCTTATGAATAAGTGGTGAATAAAAAGTATATCATCTGGGGCAAGAAGATAGTATCTCACAATAGCAGTTTTACCTCTAAACAGTGCTTCCTCAGTCTGAACCTCATCGACATAGTCTTCCATTATCTCAACAAGACCTTCCTGGCATGATAAGAGAAATTCTTCCGTTAAACATCTATTAGACATGCACACAAAAAGCAAGAAACAAGAACTACAATATAACACAACAATGTCACAATAAAAAATCACTTTTCTTTGTTTTAATGCTTAAATCTTGATTCAGAGACCCTTATCCTGCGGTGGACCAACACTAGCACATACATAAAGGGTAAACACTCAAAACTTACCGCTGCTTCATTAGCAGTATCATCAAAAAACGAAGCTTCCGCTTTCAAATCTTTAATCATAGCTTTCAAAGACTCTGCTTGAGATTCCAGTTCCTTTCCTCTTCGATTCAAAATGTCAACTGTTTGCTTGGCCGTCCTATCCGCATAATACCCCTCCCCTAGCAAAACCTAAAAAACTTCCCTCACTCAGCTCAACATTTCTCTCTTCACATAATTAAGAAAGAAATCAAACAAACTTTTCAAAGATAAACTAAAAACTCATTTACCAGAAACTCATTAGTATGAATCAATTTCCCAGGGAAGAAGGCTCCTTTTCCAAACGGAACCTGACAAGTCAAAGTCGGTCAACGAATCAAAGCACTTACAAATTAGGTCAAAGAGACAAATGACTGACGCACACCATGATTTCGTGGTGAAGTTGGTCCGGAAGGCGCTGCACGAGCTTAACCAGACTTGAATTATCTTCCACAAATGAGAGAATACGATCGAGCTCATTCCTCCTCTCGGCTATTGCCTCCTCCACCCGTCTCGCTGCGCCTTGCGCTTCCTCCGGCGAGAATATTGACGATAATGACGTCACCGTCCCCTTCGCCGTTTTGCTTCCTCCGTCCATCTTCCAATTCTTCCACAATTCGTAAACCCCAAATATTTTCCATTTTCCATTTTATATTATTTTTATTATTTATTTTCGTATTATAAATAATTGATTAATTAAAACTACATTAACTCTCTCGCAAACAATTTCGGTTCTTTGGAAGTTGAATCGGTTCAATTAAATCAGTAGCCGATTCAATTTCCGAACCGAAATGGTATGGTGAGTTTGAAGTTCTGATCACAACAAATAACCGCACGCAATTTATGCCGTATTTAGATGTTTTATAGTTTTAATAAATAGTTCATCGAAAATTATGTGAATTTAGTAAAAAAACGTCAAAACAATGTTATTTTAATAGTCACAACAATTAGTAGCATTGCATGGGATCCGAGTCCAATTCTTGCAAAACTGCAGCTCATCAAATGCTTTTCAAGTTCAGCTGTACAAGTATATTGATCATGTTCTAATGTTTCAGTATTCATTCTGCAACTAATTGACAACAATACATTCTCTAAAAACAGCAAGCATTGTATGATGATTGATGAAAAAGCTTTAAATGCTAAGCTTAACCATGCTGTTGCAGATATTAGCATCATCAGACACACAAGAAAGTCTTCCTTTAGCCTTCTTCTCAGCTGCCTTGTTTTGAATCCTTGACATCTTTTGCTGCAGCTTCTCTACTGCCTTAGCCAGCTCTCTCTTCTGCTTACTCTGTCCAATCCAATCCAACACATTCAAAAACCATTCACTAACCAAAACACCAATGAATGAATACATTAAAAACACATGTAGAGTGTCTTCATCTTCACCTCCAATTCATCCAGCTCTCTTGCTGCTTTCCTTGTCTGCTTCATCTCCCACTCCCTTATAGAAGCCTCCCTCTTCCTCAACCTGCCATTTCCGATTTCACTACTAATTATACATCCAATGAGATTAAACTGAATGAAAGGTGTGAGCAGTGAGCTCACTTTTCGATATGGTCATTATGCATAGCTTCATCCCAAGCATGAACCTTAGACTCATACTCCTGCTTCTCAACCTCATTCAGAAACTCATGATAAGGCTTTGGTCTGCTCAACAACTTATGGTATGGCAAAAATGGACTCTCCTCGGCTTCATGCTCATTAGTCTCCTCTTCATGAATAGAAGCCAGTGTCATTTGATCAATTCCTCCGATTGCTGACTCGTACACCGATGAACAACTCATCCATGTCTTCCCTTCATCTCCTAAAACACAAAAACATACAAGCACATGAGAAAGTAATCAATTTTTTGAAAGTACTAAATATGGGAGTAAAAGAGGGAGGAGATTCAGACTTGTTGATTGCCGATTATGGCGGTTTGGCCGCTTGCTCCCATCTCGAATCCAATCATCTATGTCCACCGATGAAATAGAAACTTTGTTGGGGCTCTGATCAATCCAAATCCACATCAGAAAAAGCTCCACAATTTGATGCATAACAAAAGACAGCAACTCAAGAACATAAATTTTCAAATCATGGCTAAAAATACCCAAAACAAAGCATCCCTATTTCGTACACCCGAATGATTCAAAATTTCATTATCAGGACAACAATCCAAGAAAGCCCAGTTTAAATCACGCAAAAATAACTACACAGTAACACAAAATCTCAAAATCTTGATTAGGGTTCACAGGAGCTAAAACCCCCAAAATCAATCCTTGCAAATTTCACAAAACCGAATCCAAAAAGGTTCAAACTTCATGATCAATAACACAAATGAACAAACCCCAGATCACAATCACACAAAAAAGAACAACAAGATAGAGCAAACACATTGGTTGATTCGTATCAACTATCACCTACATTACCTGATTTCTGGGAGTTGAGAAGTTACGATCACCCCCTGAACCTGATGAATGCGATCCCACAGGACTACAAACAGGTGAAGGAGTGTTCTGAAGTCGAGATGCTAAAGACCCATTGCTCCAAACAACACCACTACCAACTGAGTCTTGAGTAGTTCTGAAACTCCCTTTATCCTCCATTTTACCAACCCTTACAGTCTCATTGCAGATTGAGTCATCATCATCATATTCAAGAATTGATCGACGTGGAGGAGATAAAGGTGGTTGCTTTTTAGTGTTTCCACAATGTGTGGAAGTGCTGCAGAGGAGAAAGCTGAGAAATTTGCTTCTCCTTCTTTGGTGTGGCTTCATTTTCTTGGAAATGGGGATGTGTGGATTTTGTGATCTGATGTGGTGGTGGTGTGTGATGGTGATATGTATGTAAAAAGTGATGGTTGTGTGTAACTGAATTTATTCTGATTGTGTGCTTCTTGCTGTTGTTGTTCTCTTCTTTCTTTTGTTATTGGTCTTTGGGAGGTTTTGAATACCAGCTGGAGATTTTAATGTGATGGTTACTTTTTTGGATCTCTTTGTTTGCTTTGATTCATAATGAGTAGACCAACTGTTATAACACCCAATTTTCCCAATTGGTAAAAGTACCGCATTTGTAGTATTTGTGCCAAATATTGCAGATGATTACTAGGAAGTTAGGTTCATATAAGACTCGGTTCATATAAGACATAGATGACGCGAGCTGTAATCACCAATGCCTGGAAAAAGGGCAATATTGAAGAAACTGAAAGTTTTTGTATTCTGGATAACCAAAAATGTTCGGAACATACACTGAGAAGAAAGATGCAATTCAACTAGTATACTAAGACTAGTACGACTAGGCGCAGAGAAATTATTCTGCAAGGTTTTAGGTCTCTCAACGGACAAAGTAGAGCTTGCCAGCGACATGAAGCACAGCTACAAAGGCTATGAAGCCAATGCTCATGATGAGGACGACATTTGGAGAGATTTTGAGACCTGGAGCATCATCAGTGTAGAATTGAAGCATTGTTCCGCTTCCTGCTCCTCCAGATGCTGATCCACCACTCGTGGTTCTCCTTCTGCGTAGACTGGCAGCTGCCGCTGCAGTTCCTCTTTGCGGACCTCCTGTGCTCGAAACCATCTGTATCAAACACCTAACTGTTAGATATACCGACACGAAAAAATGAATATTTGAAAATAATTCTCAAGTTTCAGATATTCTTTGACACATTATGCAAGCTATCTACACTATCGGTGACAGATACCAAAAGCTCAACACTTAACATAATTTCAAAAGCCTTGAATTTAAATCACATCGCTCAACCCCTCACAAGTCACAACTACCAATAATTTCCGACAACCTCAGAGAACCTTCACAATTATTCGGTCAATGACAATTATGCGTTGATCCAAAACATCATCAATGAATCAAATCAGAATTCATTATCAAAGACATACCCTTTATTTCATATCCTAACAGCCAAATACAACAATTGAACCATCAAAATCATAAAAATAAAGCGATCTCATTCCTATCAATCACAAAATATCACAGTATGTGCTACAAATCAATAACCCCAAAATTAAAAAGAGTATTTGAAAAACCAATCACTGATGTAATCAATCGAAATGATGCATCTGGGCAGCATTCAATTTTCATTTGAATCATTAAAATCAAAACTTTAAATCAAATCAATGCTAACAGATCGTGATCAGGCAGATCAAGCTAAGAAACAAAATCAGGGTTTACAGTGGATGAAAATCTGATATGAACTGACCTTAGAAGACGAAATGAAAACGGCGAGAGACGCTGGGTGAAGAATCGATTTAGATCTACGCAATTGAGTAAAGCTGAATGAGGTTTCAATGGAGAAAGTTTGGTTCTTGTATTGACAATTTACAAAGGTTGACCATTGACGACAGCGTACACGTCAACATATCATCCACGCATGTTAACCAATGATATTATGACACGTCAGATTCTATTTCGTTTAGGTCAACAATTTTGCTTACGTGGAATTTTTACGCGCACAATAGTCCACGGCTGTGTATTGTGTATAGAGGTCCTTCTACATGATTTAATGACCAAAATACCCTTTAAGCACAGCAGAAAAATTAATACTTTGAAGAGAAAAATACTCTATTTTTCACTGCAGAAAATTAATACCCCTGACGCTTGCTAATCCTTAAAATAGGGGGCTTTGGGGAGTTATGGTCCGAAAATATTCACAAGGAAATTAATGGAAGTTAACAAGAAGAGTGCTTGTTCAGGGAATTTGGTTGACCCATCGTCTTGAAGCACCAGTTGCGTAATGATCGGATTTAGCGCCGCGGTACTTTCCTAATCTGAAAAAATGAAAGGTTATATCAAAATTCAAAGGCAAGAACCAAACCAAATTATGCATACATTGATTTTAAATAACTTACACAGAAATAGATGCTGCCATTGGTAGCTTTTTATAAAGTCAAATTAGAATAAATGGCAGTACAAGGTTGTATAAAAAGTCACCAACAAAATTCCAAAGACACATGGTCATGTTCGCATGCTCATGCTGGCGATCGAAGTGTAATAATCATATGATACAAACAACAAAAAATTGCATGTCACATGTCTTTCAGTTTCTCTGCAACTCTTGGTCATGTAAAAGATTATAGCTTTGCATTATTCAAGCCGGAACACTAGCCTTGCATCGAAAGAAAAAAAAAGCCGGAACACTAGCCAAATATGCAATTGGACTAGAAAAAATAAAAGTACAATATCAGTTACCTGCCACCCAATCCCATGAGCAGATACTAACTCAAGTTCTCATCTCATCAATATATTTCCTTTCGGTAGTATGGAGCTGAGGCCCAGTAAATCTGTAGAATAGTGGTGGAAAGGAAACAAACAAGGCACATGCCAAACAGGCTTCGAACTGAATAACAATGTCAGTTATTATCAGGAGAATTTCGACACGGATATACCAAATTAATTCTTATATGAATCACAAGCGACAGTTAGATAAGGATATACACGTATCATAACAAGCAGCACACACTGAGAAAATTTATAAGGGGTCAGTAATTTTGTAAAAAAATTGTGGGATCATATCCATATTTTGATATAGTCTAATGCCGCATACAAGATAACACATGAGTACACACGGGTCATAAGTACTTATTGGTTGCTAAATCACTAAAAATGTTTTATGATTTACTAAAGAAAGCATGTACTCTCCAGTCTCCACCAATAAAAATAGGGACTGACGTGTTAAGTCTGTACATACGGCTAGCAACACCACTTTTCCGAACATCACAATCCATTGTTACTGCCAACCATAAGCGTCTGAAATTCAAGAGAAAAGTTGAAATAAATTGTTAAAAACTCTATATGTGAAGTGTGAACCATGCATAATTCTTTCCAACATTTATTTACAGAACAGAAAGTCATTCAAGAATCATACCCTATTGAAAAATTTACTGCCTTTTTGGCCTATTCCCGTCGTGTCAAGGGCATCTGAGAGAAGAGACTTTGAATCCGGTCGCCATTTTAACTCTTTAAGGACGCCAAACAAGGTTGCAACTCTAGGAGTTATTTCACTGTCTTTAATGTTGTTACAAGATACTACTTTTAGCCTTTCCAGCTCCGTCCAAGAATCTAAAACGGAATCAAGACTATCCATCGTTAGCAATGAGCATCCCTCCAAATATAGGAGCTTCACTCTCCTATAAAAAGAATGAATCCTTGAATAAACAAAACATACCAAACTGTGTGATGACAAGAGATATCAAAGTTGCAAGGAAAATACAGAATTACTTTGTAAGCATTTAACAGAAAATCGATAGGACAATATCGACAAAAGATTTAGTACCTACAAACACTAGCTCTCCTAAATAGGTCATCATCTAATCCCCAACAGTCTTCCACATATATTTCTTTCACGGCATCACATACAACAAATAGCGCTTCCAACCCATCCTTGTCCCGCAACTGACACTTCTGCAAATGCAACGCTTCCAGAGTCGAACAAACACCCAAATGCTCCCTAGGTCCAGGACAAGCATCAACAATTTTACACAACTTAAGTTCCAACGTCCTCAAATTACTAAAATACTGAAGTGCTGACAACCACCCACCATCCATCCTATGATCACAAAAGGTCAACTCCATCAACATCGGGCAACACTGCGCAATCGCCTTCACTCCTGCATAACTCCCTTCACACCCATGTAACTCCAACTTTAACAACCTACTACACCCTTGAGCTAAAATCGTAAAACCGATATCCGAAACCACATTCTCATACAACCCATCAACTGACCCTATCACTTTCAATATCTGCAAATTCTTACACCCAGATATCCCCTTCATCGCCATATCAGTACAATTATGCAACTCTAACTCCTGCAACGTCAAACATCCAACCGCCACATTAATCAACCCCATCTCACCAGCACCAATCACTACAAGTCTACGTAAGCTCGGATACGCAGAAGTTACAATCCTTAACCCTTCATCAACTACACTCCCTGGCAACAAGTACTCGCATTCTACAATTTCATCAGGTAAACACTTAACATCTAAATTAAAAGACATCAAATTGTGACTCACTACCATTCCTGAATTCCTTGTAGACTTCACACAAGCTGAAACAAGGTCAACATCGGTCAAATTAGGAAATCTAGAAACGACCCGACCCGAATCCAGAAAATCCCAATCCACCAATTTCAAAGATTGTACCAACCGACCAGAGATGATCATCCACCGCTTGCATACCAGCGAAATCGACACGTGATGTTCACGTGACAGGAATGAGAATATGTGGAGAAGTATCTGGTCGGAGACGGCGGCGGTGGAGTCTAGGGTTAGGGTTTCGGTAAGCGGTGAATTAGGGAGTGATTTGAGCTGATTCTTTCGTAAAACTGTGTTTTTCAACGTGGGGTTGAACAAAGGCGGCGTCTTGTTGTCGGTGTTAGGGTTGTGGTAGTCGGTATTGGTGGGGAGATGTGCGGCGGCGGATACTGAGGTGAAATGCGGGTGCATTTATGATTTATGGGGAAAAGGAGTGAGATTTGGAGATGGGGTTGTGTCGGATTTTTGGGGAACTGATTGATTTGAGGGTCGGTCGAGTCGATTAATGCATTTGGTCGTCTCTTTTGGTGCACTGGTTTTTCATCTTGTTTAGATTTTGTTCTGCAAGCCACCCACCAAGCAGATGTTGTCGTTTCCAATGAAATGTCGTCGTGTAGCGCTTGGCAATGGAGATTAATTGCTACTCCCTCCGTCCCATTTTGACTGTCTCATTTGAGAACTTTCACGATTTTTAAGAAAATTGAAAAATATGACATAAAATGTAAGAAAAAGAATGAGTGGATAAAAAGTATAAAAAAGAGTGTAAATATAAAGGTAAAAAAGTTTTTATTTTAGGAAATGAGAAGATCATTTTGGGACATCTAAAAAAGAAATGAGACACTCATAATGGGACGGAGGGAGTAGTATTTTTACTATATTATTATTTAACTTAAATGAAATAAATTTATTTCTATGGTTTTGAAATATCGTCCAATTTCATCTAGAGTATAGGACTATCCGAATTTTCAAATTGAGGTCCGGACTATCCGAATTTCAAATTGAGGTCCGGAGTCCGGACTATCCCAATTTTCAACTTTTGTTATTTTCATCTGGCTGTGTGTAATTACTAGTGTGATTGTCAAAGATTTACTGTGTTGTAAAAGGAGTATGGAGAAGGAAGGATTGATGGATGGTGGAGAAATCCAAAAATTAACAAAAGAATTCGGAGGCAAGATGCTAGTTTCGTTAAATCAACAGTGTTGGAAGAAGGCAGCAAGTAAGATGGAGAATGCAGTTCTTATTAAACTAGCATCTGGGAAAGTTTTTAAAAGAAAAGTCATGATGGATATTCTAAGTAAGGTATGGAAACTTGCCGGATCCGTCTCTTTTCAAATGGTTGAAGGAAATGTAATGTTAGCAAATTTTGGAATGAAGGAAGACTGTGTGAAAGTGCTTTGTGGGGGACCTTGGTCGTATGAAGGTTGTGCAATCATTCTCCACAAATGGGAAGAAGGAATGACGGGGGATGAGTTATGTAACACCAAGATCAATGTGTATGTACAATTACACGGCTTACCATATGAGTTAAGGAATGTTGATTATGGTAAGTGTATAGCAGAATGTGCAGGAAAGGTTATTGAGGCTGGAGAGTATGGTAAATTAAGTAAGCAGATTTCATGCAGTGAGTATGTCAGATTACGGATACAATTAGACACTGTAAAGCCAATTTGCTCAGGTGTTTTTCTGGAGAGGAATGAGAAAAGCCCAGTATGGATTAGCTTCAAATATGAAAAATTGCCCAATTTATGTTATAAGTGTGGTAGGTTTGATCATGAAACAAGATTTTGTAAAGCTGCAACGAATGTAATTGACAAATCTTTTGGTCCTTGGTTAAAAGCTGAAGAAACTATTAAATATTGTCCGGAAAGGTGGCCGGAACTGTCATTACCCCAAAGATCAACAATAGAGGAATTGAAATCATATGTTGAAGCTTCAGAAGACAGAATTGTAGATGACGAACACCAAAAAGAAATTCCCAGTCAAAACGGTGCGTCGTTTCGTAGCGATATGATGGCAGTTGACCTAGATAACCACTGTGCTGATCAAAATGGAAGTTTACTGAATGAAGAGGTGCATCCCTATTTTGGCTCAAAATGTGAAAGTGGTGACGAGGATTTATTCAAATGGGCTGAAGAAGATTTTGAAATACACCAGCTGGAGGAAGCCCAACAACATGTTAAGTTGTCTATTAAAGGAAAAGAGAAAGTGATTAATAAGACTTATAAAAGAGCTGTATTTCCTGAAATGGGCTTGGGTAATAAAAAGAGAATGGGTAAATGGACTTATTTAGGAAACGAACGAAATGAGGGTAAACGATTCAAGATTAACTCTACGACCGATGAGGTTGACGATAGTGAATACACAGACACGACGGTGAATGTTTTATGTGGTGCGGATGACTTTGTAAACAATGGAGCAGAACAGGCGGAGGTTGTGATGCAACCCCGCCGTGCGCAATGATGGCAATGGTGTGGAACTGCCGGGGAATGGGCAAACCTCGTGCAGTTCGAGAGCTCACCGACACGGTGAGATCCTTCAGGCCCAAAATGGTTGGCTTAATTGAAACAAAAATTGAGGAAACCAGATTAGAGTTTATTCGAAGCAAATTGGGATATAAGAATGGTTTTACAGTGAAGCGTAAGGGAAAGGGAGGTGGTATGGTTCTATGGTGGTCCGAAGAAATTGAGGTAGTGTTAAAAGTTTTTCAAGTTTTCATATTGATGTGATTATAGGAGAGGAGCATCCTGAAAGGTTCACATTATTCTATGGTAGTCCCATAACCGGACAACGAAATTTGTCATGGAATTTACTTAGACGCCTCAGTACACAATATGATTTACCTTGGATTATTGCGGGGGATTTCAACGAAATTTGTTTTTCTTGGGAAATGATGGGAGGAAGATTAAGAGGAGAATGGCAAATGAGGCAATTCAGAGAAGCTTTGCAAGACTGTGGATTATTCGATGTGGGTTTCAGGGGGAATCCTTTCACGTTTTCAAATAAAAGAAGAGGGGATCAGGAAGTCCGGGCAAGGTTAGACAGAGTTATGGTGAATATGGCTTGGAAGGTAAGACATCCAGCTAAAATGGTCTCTCATTTAGTAAGCTCTACTTCAGATCACTTCATATTAATGATTGACTCGGAGGATAGTCAGGAAAAGAGAAATAAAAAACCTTTCAAGATGGAAGCAATGTGGATTAGAGATTCCCGTTTTCAGGAAGTTGTAAACAATTGTTGGGCATCGTTGGATCACGAAGCTAATGATTTGCATATGAACCTTAAGAAATGTGGGAAGGAGCTTTGGAAATGGAATAAAACTAGTTTTGGTAATGTTCAGCGCAATATAAAGAGATTAAAGAATGAATTGGAGGACATTAAGCTTATGTTGAGAAATGAAAACACTGTTCAGCAGGAGAAAAGAATTGAGAATGAATTAGATGAATGGAGGCTGAGAGAGGAGTTGATGTGGAAACAACGATCGAAGATTGAGTGGATCAAAGAAGGGGACAGAAATACGAAGTATTTTCACTCCAAAGCTTCACATAGACAAAGAGTCAATCAAGTTAAGAAATTGATCAACGATAATGGGGAAGTTATAATTAACAAGAAGAGATGTTAGAAGAAGCCAGAAATTATTTTGCTAAGCTTTTCAAAACTGGCCACCCGGAAACTAAGGCAATTTGGGGAAAAAGTTGGGAACATATGGATGCTAGACTATCAGTAAATTCATATGAAATGTTGATGGAACCATATGCTGAAGTAGAAGTTCAGGAGGCTATGTATCAGTTATCTCCATTAAAAGCGCCGGGCCCCGATGGTTTTTTGGCTATTTTCTATCAAAAATGCTGGAGGACGGTAGGCCCTCAAATAATTAAGAGAGTCTTGTTGATGCTGAATAAGGGGTTCATAGAACAAGGAATGAACGATACTATCATTACCTTGGTACCAAAGGTTAAGGAGCCAAACAGAATGTCAGATTTCAGGCTATATCGTTGTGTAATGTAGTTGGAAAGCTTATTACAAAAGTCATTGCAAATAGGCTGAAAAGGGTGTTAAGTGAAATCATTTCAGAAAATCAAAGTGCCTTTGTTCCTGATAGACAAATTTCGGATAATTTCTTATTGGCACATGAGTTACTCCATTTCATCAAAACCAGAAGGAAACAAAAAATTGGATTCTTCTCAGTTAAAACAGACATGTCTAAAGCTTATGATCGGTTGGAATGGAAGTTTTTGCAAAGAGTTTTAGTTTCTTATTGGCTTTCCGGAAAATTTCATTAAAATGGTAATGCAATGTGTTTCCAAGGTGAGATATCAGATAAAGCTCAATAATGTTTTATCTAATTTTCTTCATCCGGATAGGGGACTTCGTCAAGGAGATCCTCTATCACCATATTTATTTATTCTATGTGCTGATTGGATGTCCAGGAAAATTAAATATATGGAGAGAAGGAATAAGATTAAAGGTATAAGTATATGTAGAGGTGCACCTTGTATCTCTCACTTATTCTTTGCAGACGATTCTATTTTCTTTGTAAAAGCAGACTGGCAAAACACAAATGCTCTCAGGGAGGTATTGGAGGAATATCAGGAAGTTTCTGGACAAGAGGTAAATTTTTCAAAGTCTGGGTTGGTTTTCAGTAAAAATGTTGGAGATAATTTGAGGTCTTTGATTGTTGATTGCCTGAAAATTCATCAAGTTGCTGTTTATGAGCAGTATTTGGGTTTACCGATCATTATTGCTCAAAATAAAACCGCAATGTTTAAGTATATATTAGAGAGAATGTGGAAAAGGATTCTGGATTGGAAGAAGAAGTTTCTATCCATTGGGGGCAGAGAAATATTAATTAAGGCTGTCTTGGAAGCTATCCCTGTTTATACAATGCAATGTTTTAAATTTCCAGATTCGATGCTTCGCAGACTTCAGAGTATAATTATGAGATTTTGGTGGTCCAATAATGAGGATAGCAGACCAATATATTGGTGTGGATTAAATATTTTGCAGATGACAAAAGAGGAGGGTGGATTAAATTTTAAGAATCTCAGATTTGTTAATGAATCTCTGTTAATGAAGCAGTGTTGGAAAATAATCGATCATCCAGAATCTTTGTTGGCAAGAGTATTTAAAGCTAAATATTGTAGAGGAACTGATATTTGGGGTGCATCTTTGGGCAACCGACCATCCTATGCATGGCGAAGCATTTGGGAGACATGGATCATAATGAAAAATTGGTGTGCTGTAGAGAATGGTATCACAGTGTGGAAAGGAAAGTTTCCTGGTACATTTTCAACCAAGGCTGCATATTTGACCTTAAAAGAAAATAATGAACAAAAGGCACGGGCACTTACAGGGGAATGTTCCGATGTCAGTAAAAAGAAATCATTATGGAAGAAACTTTGGAAAACAGAAGCTCAAAGTAAGGTTAAAATTTTTGCGTGGAGGTTAGCCCATAATTTAATTCCTGTAGAAGTTAATTTAGCAAGAAGAGGATGCAGTATGCATTTGCATTGTGAAATATGTGATTTTCCTGTGGAATCTGTTGAGCATGTGTTTTTATCTTGTTGGTGGGCGAAATCTTTTTGGTGTGCTTTTATTAAACAAGACTGTTTTCATATTGAAGAGTTTAGCAATGTAACTGAGTGGCTTTGGTTTTGCATGGAGAAATATACAGGGAGGGATTTGCTACTCTTTTTGTATGGAATCAGAATATTATGGCTGAACAGAAACTTAGTGAAACATGGAAAAAGTATGATAGAATTGTCTACTGCAGTTTACAAGACTAATCTGAGTGTTGAAGGAGTTTCTTGTCTTAAGCCCAAATTTTCAGTATGTGATTTTGATGGTGAGTCTGCTAGAGTAATTTCTACTGCAGATTCAATTACAATTCAATGTGACGGAGCTTGGTTTTCAGAACAGAAATTAGCTGCATATGCCTGTGTAGCTTCTGATATTGCAGGAAATATTCAAGGAGTTATAGCAGGTAAGATTGATGGACTGAAAAACAGTTTAGATGTGGAAGGTTCTGCTGTGAAGAAAGCAATGGAATGGGCGTTACAAATGAGATGGAAAAAATGTTGTTTTACAAGTGATTGTGCCCAAGTTTATTCTCATATTTTTCAAAATCCGAAACAGGTACATTTGTATTATCAGTGGATTCGAATATGTTCAAATATTTTATTGGTAAAGAAAGATTGGAGGCTATATCTTATTGGAAGAGGTGAGAACAAGTTGACCCATTTTTTAGCAAGAAAAGCAGCTGAGGAAAACTGGAGTTGGTCGGCAAATTCTGCTATTCCAATATGTATTAAACAAGCTCCGACTTGAATCCGAGCGTGGCTCGTGTTGTATTTGACCCGTGTTGGGTTGTTTTTCAGTGATAATGTTAAACATCAAAAAAAAAAACAAAAAATACTAGTATAATTAATCCAACAAAAAGATTGGGATAATCCGGATGTCAATTTGAAAATTGGGATAGTCCGGTACTCTAATTGATATTGGATGATAGTCCATAACCTTTTTTGAAATTAACCCATAAATTAATCATTTTTTTATACAATTTTCTTCCCCTATTAACAATTTTAAGAATGGTGTATGCTCTCGTGGAGACTACTGTTGAAAAATAGTTCTTTATTTAGTTGCAAAACATAAACTCTTGTGACTACATCGCAAATATTATAAGCTCGGATAAAAATTTGTTAGTAAGAAAACTGTAGGGGACCAAAAAGAATATGTTATGAATTTGGGACCACATCGAAATATCGAATATATGCTGTAACCAAAAAGGAATATATTATTGATAGTTTTGGAAGTTATTTTATATATTATCAACTTTGAGGACCAAATTAGAAATATATCGGAAGCTTCTAATCCTAGCAACAATTTCAATTGATGTTTCCAAAAGACGAGGTACTGACAATCTTCTTCGCTGCTAGGTCTTCCGATCGAATCAGGTAAGTATCCGTAAACTCCATCTCCTGGATTTCTTTGTACCAATTTCTGTCCATTTCTTGAAAAGATTCGTAAGTAGAAGTTTCGTTTCTATGTGTTTTATCATTGATTTAGTTATGCGATTGTACTCAGATTACAAGTTTCGATTTTTGTGTGTGTTGGGGTTTGGATTCAGTTGAGGTGATTCGAATGATGATATGAGTTTAGGTTATACCAGTATACCTCATTTTAAGGTTTGATTTTGTCATTTGTGACTTTGTGCCAAGTTTTGTGTAGTAGAGTTACTTTTTGGAATGAACAGTTGACCTAAACTATTCGCGCTTGTTGATGGCAAATTTTTTGAGCTTGATTTTTAGGTTTATTATCTATAATCAACAATAACATTCAAGTAAAGCACTTAAGTGCTTTGCTGCTTAAAGTTGTGATCTTTGATGCTTTTCTACTTTCCGGTTACGTTTAGTTGTTCCGCTAAGTTCACAGAAAGGGATTAAATACGTGAAAACCCGCTTAATTTTTATGGCATAGATATGTGTATTTTTTCAAGAAGTCTGCTACTTAATTTTTACGGAGTGGGAAGATCTATATTAAGGTGCTGAATGAATTTTTTGTGTTTCAGTCCATGAAGGAAAAGGTTGAGTCTTTGTTACTTGTTAGATGTTGGGTGTGACATGAAGCTGCAGCTTGTAATAACTTAAAATTATATGCGCAACATCAATCTTGCCAGTGTGTTTTTTGAGTAAAAACTTAAAATTATATGCGCAACATCAATCTTGCCAGTGTGTTTTTTGAGTAAATATGATGATCTTAAACCATTTGGGTTGGTAATTCTTTGGCAACAATTTTTTGTAAACAAATTTCTGTAAAGAACTACTTTGACGATCTTATTGTCATCAGAGGTACCTTTTACAGTTTTAATCCTTAATTTGCGTATGTTTCTGTTGGGATGTGTTTTGTAGGTCCTGACTAGCATTATATCCACAAAGTTGAGTTTTCGGGCTTAGAATGGGATCTTTGACGCTTCTCCCTTCCACAATAGGAAATCCACCAGTAAAATTCAAAAGCTTCAAGTTGGCTTCTTCCAGCTATGGGTACCAGAAGCGGGTTTTTACCCCCTCATACATTAAAATTTCCCGAGTTTGCTGCTCAAAGTCATCTCCTTGGGAGCCTTCGCCAGTCACATATTCTCCTCTGGATGAAGCAGATGATAAATTCTTAGAAAAGACAGCCAACATATTTGAAACTCTGAGTTCCGAAGAGACTCTTGAAGCACCAGTGGTTAAGACAGCTGAGACTTCAGAAATAAGCTCCAAGCCTCCAGAGTCATCCGTGCAGATTCTCAAATGGCCATTCTGGATTATAGGACCCTCGCTGCTCCTCACTACGGGCATGGTTCCAACGTTATGGCTTCCGCTCTCAACGATATTCATCGGCCCAAACATTGCAAGTCTACTTTCCTTAGTAGGCCTTGACTGCATGTTCAACATCGGCGCAACTCTCTTTCTCCTAATGGCAGATGCATCCGCACGCCCCAAGAACCCAAAAGAGTCTTGCAACAGCACAGCCCCATTCAGCTACCGTTTCTGGAACATGCTAGCCAGCCTAACCGGATTCCTAATCCCCTTAGCCCTCCTATACGCCTCAAGCAACAACATTCTCCAACCCCACCTCCCTTTCATCCCATCCGCCATCCTCCTCGGCCCCTATCTCCTCCTCCTATCCGTCCAAATCCTAACTGAAATCCTCACATGGCATTGGCAGTCTCCCATTTGGCTAGTCACTCCAGTGGTCTATGAGGCTTACAGAATTCTACAACTCATGCGTGCACTGAAGCTCGGCGCAGAGCTCACCGCCCTGCCTGGATGATGCACGCTGTCCGTGGCCTTGTCTGCTGGTGGGTTCTCATCCTTGGTGTTCAGCTTATGAGGGTTGCTTGGCACGCAGGCTTCACTGCCAGAACCACCCAACCACAGACATAAATTTTCAAGATTTGTCTCTTTTTATAAATTATCTTTACATTATTTTATCTAACTTAAACATGGAAGTGTTTAATTATAATGCAGTGTTTCAATCCATAATTGTGATTAATTAGTTAATTTTGTATCTCTAATCTTCAATCATCTCAAGTACTTTTATCGTATTTATGAATTTATTACTCGAGTTGTCTTTATTGTTTGAAATGATCAATAAACGGGCAACGGGGCCGGGCAGGTTGGGGCAGCAGACAAGGTGACAGACTGAACCGAGGGAAATGCCAGGGTTGGGACACATTTCCACCTAGTCGGGTTGTCAATGGCTTCACCTATCCATCAAATCCCACTGCCTAAACTTCTCGGTACTCGCTGTGTTAATGTCCCTGTCGTCTTCTATTCACCAAATTAAACATTTTTCCGGACAACAGAACAGACGGATTGGCGCCGTCACTGAGGTCCTTGAGCTAGCTAGCTGAAAAAGCTATGGCCTTGGCCGGCAGGCACGTGGGTGTTTGACACGTGGTTCAAATGATTGGTTATTATACACATAAGTATTTAATTATCTTATCCGGGTGAATTATAAAGTATTATGGGCACGACATGGTTAATTAAACCTAAGACGAATCAGAATGGCATCAGTTAATATTAATATCTCCTTGCTCTTGACTTTGCTGGACTTGTTCAAATCGAGAGGGAGCAAAGAGATGAAAATAGCTGCATGCAGGGTGGTCACGAACCTCTAGTTGTCTACTGTCGTACATAATGTAAGTGTGCGTCTGGTTTTGGTTCCGCGCGCCATGAACGTTTTCTGGTCTAACTTGACACAGTTTGTTTCATTATGGTGGCTTGATTGTATATTGTAGCTTGGTCCCAACCCAACTCTATAATTTGATTGCCCTTAGAACACTATCAAACACAGACACTTTCGTATTTAACCGCAAGATGTTTTATGTTGTTTGATTGACCTAATAACTGTTTGCATGAATCACAGCTAAAACACGAAACAAATTATATATATAAAATGGTTCTTTTTTGTTATTTTTAGAATAAAATTATGATGTTGTTTTACATATGTATAGTCATGAAACTATTTTATTCATCCATGTTTTAAATACTCCGTATATATCATCATTTTTAGTAGATATGACTAGTTTTAGCTAGCTGTTTCCTAACGACTGTTGCCGATAAGCCTGATCCCAATGGACATGTTTGTAGGCCATTTCGATACAGACCGCACTAATATTGATCTTTTTGTGATCAGCTTTTCGCTTCGGCCAGATATGGACTTTTAAAGTTCCATAGGGTACATTAATATGATATTGAGAGGGTAGCTAACCAACTTGTGATTTTTTTTCATACTGATAATATTTTAAGTTGCAAGGATTTAGAATGTAGATGATTTTGAGTTGTTTGAGAAAAAGCAATAGAAGTGAAAGCATCAAGACTAGGAGAAGCAATGTATTGCATCTGAACACACACATACTGAATTATCAAACTGTTATTACTTTAAATTCCAAGGCAGTTAATGGGGAAGAGAGAGAGGGGGTCAACACACCCCATGCAAATGCTCTCTTCGAACCAAACACAAACACAACCAAATGGGAATGTTGTTTAATTCACTTATTATATAGCTCTTGGTATTCTACGAGAGACAACTTTTGTCTGCTTTTGATTTAAAAGCAACTTGAATACATTTTCAAGAGAGATTTTCCTATATTTTGTTCTCTCTTCAATGCTCATGCTCATTTTTCACTAGTTGTCGTTTACATGGGAGGGGAGTGCCCTATTTACGTGTCTTAGGTCCCAAGTTGATTGATTATTCAGGTCTTAAGCATATATAATAGGAACCACCTCCAACAAGAGCATGTTCTTCAGCGAGACTAGTCTCTTTTCAATGCTAATGATCTCTTGAGTTACTAATCACCTTCAAGTATATTGCCCTTCAGCTTCTCCGTCGCAGTCATTTGGTCAATATTTGAAACTAAGAACTTGGCTTATCTCTGACTGAAGATTGTGTCTCTTTCGAAGAATCACACGCATCACTGGTTGACCTGCCTTTCATGATTATGTCGGCGTTGTCTCCTGCTATCCTTCTTTGGGTTCTCTTAGCCACTATAGAACATGCAAGCAATGCAAGACATGGGGGTTTTAACGAAACTGCCGTAATAGTGCAGGATGAGGACTACTCTCGACACACTAACCTTAGTAACAAGGTACGTAGCTCTAGAGCGCTCTTTATCTATATGACCTCTTCTTAAATATTCAAGTTGCTAACATTAGGCTGTACAAAATCGCTGCTATTGCAGAATTATGACCATAGGATGAACCTCATCGATGGAAAAGGCAAGCCAGCACTTCAAGCGGACACCTCTTCAATCAGAAAAACTAGTCATAACAAGAGCAACAAGGAGAAAGAAGGGGTTAGGATGACGGCTACAAGCCACAAAAGGCATAAGCGTTCAAGCAGAAAGGGAAACAGTCATCAAGGTGGAGGTACTAAAGCGACATATAGAGTTCCACATTTGGATCAAGAGGACCAACAACAAAGTTATACGCTTGATTACTCCTCTCCAAAGGTACACCCTCCGCATCACAACTGACCTATCTGAAAGGAGAGACACTAGCCAACTTAAGTGCTTTATCCTGAACTATAATTGAGAGCCTCTCTCACTACATGTATCATCTCACAGTGATCATTTATGGGGGAAGACTTTTATGATGAGAGTGAGTACGTAGTTGCAATCAGCGATCAAGCGATAAGCTGATGTGGTCGATATGTTGTAGCTAAATTTATATGCCGTTTGAGCTGATCATATAGCTAATGAGCTGACGTACAGCACTGTAGGTGTTTTTTTGCATCTCTACTTAGTCTGTTTGTAAATGAGAGATTAAAAAGTTATAGTTTTAGTGGTCATGAATATGAGATGTATGTACCGAGACTACTCTTTCTTTGATCTTATTCGTCTCTTTTTGCTATTTATTGGTTGAACATGCTTGGAGAAATAGAGATGAAGTGTTGGCGTATCTTAGGGTTTCTCCCAATGATATTTGTATCGTCACATTGTTTTTTAAAATTATTACACACGGACGATCTGCCTAATTCTAACCCTAAAACCTTGAAATGCGCCTTATCTAGAAAAACCCTCTATGCCCTCTCTAAAAAAGCCATATATGTGAGGAGAAATGAGAACATGGCTTACAATTTCTCACAATTTATAGTATGTTCTAATTTATAATCTCGTATTGAGTCTGAGTTTGTCCAATCTCGAGTGATGAATAAATTATTGAAAAAATATAAATGTAATAATTAATGCAAGTATGATTTCATTAGTCGGTCCATACAAATCACCTATATATTAAAGGACCGTGCAATACACACATGTATATTTATATACAGCTGATATATGCCCTCAATCGACAGAAATGAGGTTCAGAATAGCATCCCTGGTTGTTCCTGCGATTCTGATCATATGCCTTCTGGTAAGTTTAGTTTCCAAAACTCAATTTCGAATCTTTGACATGGCAGAAATGACAAACCCCAATATGGAAATGAAGAAGTACCATTTTGCGGATATAGCACAACCTCATAGGAAGCTCGGATACATGCACCAACAAGTAGTGTTTCATACTGATTACGTCCTTCCTACGGTTCACCCTCCCCATAATTACTAGCAACACAATGATATTTTTCTTCATACTTACATTTGAATTTTTCGTATAATGCGATCGGGAAGCTTCTGTCATGGAACAAAATAAATGACTTATTCTCTTAGCTTTTTACATTCGATAAATTTATATATACGAGTTCCTTCGTCATTTTTATAGATTTTTAACCTCTATATTTTCAGTGTTATTTGTATTTTGATAAACCTTGTTAATAGATCAAGAGATTCATATCATATTTCATGTATACAAAGTTGATTCAGTCACTGGCACAGGGTTTCATTTTGTTATTTTTATCTGGGGAGCAATAAAAAGATTCATCGATTACAGAAAATAATAGGGCAAAAGTCAAATCGTAGTAATTGTGATTTGTGAAATTAATAACTCTTTTTAAATGCAGTTCGTCCACATAATCTACTATAATAGTTCAAACAGATGTATCAATAAAAATAAGAATGCAGTAATTGAAATGATTTGCTTCGTCTCACAAAAATTTGTCCGTCCCATTTTATTTTGGTTCGTATTTTGCATCACCGTCCATACCCCAAACAATAAAAATGTGCAATAATTCATAAATTGACCCTGCAGGCTGCTGCAGCAAAAGATAAACACAATTTGTCCAATTTCCAAAAACAAATATATCACAAAAAATATAAATACATAAAAACGCAGGCCGAGACGCAAGCGATCTCCAACAACAACTCTCTCATTCAATCCCAAATCGAATCATTTTCTCTCTCTGACATCTTCAACGCAGTCGTCGATTCTTCGCAAAGATCTCAACTTTATTCGTTTTTGTTTATCCGATTGTTGAAATTTGATGGCGTGTTGTAAGCGATTGGTGAAATTTGGGGCTGATTGCGCTGTTAGGTTATCCGCTACACGCCGATTCAGCAGCTCCTCATTGTCTCATTCTTCATCCAGATTGCAGCCTAATTTGTTAACGTATCGCCATTTATCGCAGCTTGCTAAATCCAATTCGAATCGTGCCTTTCTCGTCGACACCTTGGCTCTAGTAATTTTCCAGTTTTTGAATTATTTTGAAATAGGGTTAATTGATTGATGTTTTTGATTTGTTCTATTGGATTAGTGATTGGGTTGGAAAATTTTGTTATTGAGCGGAGGTTTGATTTTTGGGTGGAATTTAGGATGTTTGTATTTTCGAGTTGGAAGTTTGAATTTTGTGGAAAAAATTGGTGTAGGTGAGGAGTTTGGAAGCAGAGGGGCTTCCATCAAGGCAAGCAGAGGCCATTACTTCGGCAATTACGGAGGTGTTGAATGTCAGCTTGGAAAAGGTTGTTCAATCCTTTGTTTCCAAAGGAGAAATGGATAAGGTATGCATTTGCGCTTCAGAATTTTTAGTCTTTGGTGATCCGTTGATGGAAGTGCGTATTTGGTGAATTCTCATTTTGGCCTTAGGAAAAGTCTTTTGTGGATAAGTAGGCAATGCTAATGTTACTGATTCCTGCAGCTAAGCAGCTTTGAGTCTAACAAATAACATGCATTGTGGATGAACATTTTTCTGAGTGGAATGTAGAATTTATTTCTGTTTATTTTTGTTCCTTTACAGGTGGAGATGGTTCATGAAGCTAACCTGTCTAAGTTTAACTCGGAAGTAAAAAGTTCCCAGGTATTAGACAACTATATCTCACCTGAGGAAATTTTGTTATTGCTTCTCAAGTGAGGCTCTTTTAGTTCTACAATCATTCGCCATTTTCTATAGCTGTTGACACATTAAGAAAGTCGTATTTCGAAGATATTTGACCTTCAAAAGGAAGAAAAACAAATGAAATGTCTAGCTTTTTAGCTTGTCTTCACGCTTTTCTAAGAAAACCATAATCTTTAAACTCTAAAAACCTCCAATTCAATCCCCTCATTTCATTTATTTATGATTGAAATGCTTCCTGGTGTGATATTAATAAACTCTATTTCTCTTGCTGTTCTCAAATTTGTTTTTCTTATTTTACCATTTGAAGACTACTGACATGCCACCTTGTCAGTCCCAACTCCCAATAGCTACAGCCCACCCACTCGGTGATGCGTCTTGTTTAAATATTCTTCCATGTTTGTCTTGCAGGAACATCATTTTACTATGCTGCACCGGGAAACTGAAAAACTTAGATCCGATATAGACAGGATGCGAAGTGAGCTTAAGTAAGTTTAAAAATTGATTAGTTTCTCCATTGGGTAGTCTAATGTTGTCACTAAACACATTGTTATCGATCTGAAGGTACGAGATTGACAAAGTCACTGCTGGTCAACGTCTAGACTTGAACCTTGAAAGAGGGTAAAATTGTCAAACATCCTTTTAATTAAACGCTTCAGACTTTGTCTATTTGTTTATTTCCTCAACCTCTGAATTATTAATGCAGACGCATTCGCGACGAGCTAGCCAATCAAAATGCCGAAACAGCCAACCTTACAAACAAACTTGATAGGGTAAGAAATGAGCAAGAAGTTAAGTTCGTTTAAACGCCAACTCTATTACAAATCACGAAACTGGAATGTATTGTTTCAGGAAATATACGCATTGAGGGCTCAATTGGAAGCAGCCAAGTACGAAGTAATCAAATACTGCATAGGTACCGTGGTTTCCATATCCGCTGTCGGTCTAGCTGTTCTGCGTATCGTGTTGTAGTCCATCATCCACCTTAAGCCACTCGTTATCCAAAATATATTGTATATAAGTATGCTTGATGATTCATTCTTAACATAGCTGTTCTGCTTCCATGCCAATGAGCAGCATGAAAACTGTCCGCATCTAGCCATTTTCATTCCCTAGATCGGTCAACTGTAACCTGTTACCTCTTGTTGTACTCTTTTTATCTTGTCCTACAGCAAGAGAGCTATAAAGTTATGTAAACACTTGTTTCTTGACACATCTGCTTTGAAAAGAAAAAATACTAACCTCGTTGTACAGCTCTTCAAATTCATCTTTCATACAAGTTCAATCCATATCTCGTTACATGTGAAAATTGATAAAGAAAAATGACGAAGGCAGAGATCGAACTCGAACCCCAACCAACTTCCAAAGAATAGAGAAGAAAATTAACAAAAGAAAAGAGAACAAAACATGTCGTCAGTCGACACTCGACAGACCAAAACCGAGAAACAACAACAAAAACACCATCAGACGACCCAAACTCGAGGAAGTCGAAAAAACCCAAAAACCGCCGATCCCTTCATGACTCAAAAATGAACCCTAGCAAGATCGAATCCGACGATCTCTTCTTCAACCCCAATCCACACCACCACCAAGACTTCCAACTCCTCCTTCACCACCCACCGCCGCCACATCACCCACCACCACCTATCTCTGATCCCACCTTCTCCGAAATGTCCCTATTCCACTCCACCACATCCTCTTCCTCCGATTCCTCCCCAACCCATTCATCCGACGAACCCCTCATAACCCCAATTGCCCAAATCATCCCAAACCCTAACCCTAATCCCCAATTCCCAATTATCTCCCCTGACACACATATCTCTACTCAATTCTACACCTTCAATTCCCAATCCCATTCCCTCATGATTCGCTGCCTGTTAGAAAACCGTGTAGCTACTTCCGACGAGATCTGCCAAGTCACTCCACTACAAGTGTTGAAAAGCTGGAGATCTGTCTGGAAGGATCGAAATGAGGACACTGCTTATTTAACCGCGTGGAAACGAATTCAGGGAGAAGCTTAATGCTCGCCGGGACTCGAATGGTAATGAAGTTTTGTTTTTTAAGAACAATGTGAATCAGTTTGTGCCTCATGTTAGTCAGTGGAATGAGATAGTAGCCTCATTCCATAGTCAGACTCATGGTGATTCGAAGCATTTTGGATTGAAGGAGACAGTAGATAGGATAAAGCAAAACTGGACGGTTGGGGCTAAGTTTTACGGTATTCCGGAAAGTTATGTTAGGGTGTTTGTCTCGTCTTGTGTTGTGTGTAATGGCGGAGATGGAGCGGGTGGTGGGAAGAATAAAAGGAGGAGGTTTGAGTATACTGAGTCGTTTGATGTGCCGGCGAAGGATGTGCAGCATAGGTTGCAGGAGCTAGCCACAAAGCATAAGGTTGTTTTGTGCATTAGGCAGAAGTATATTCGGTATAAACCGTTTATGGCTGAAGTTAAGGATTATGCGTGTCATAGAGCAGGTGAGCCTGTTTCGAAGAAATCCAAGGTTTTGAAGAGGGAGCCTTATGCATCTAAGAGATGCGGGTGTGGGTTTAGGATTAGGGCGATTGTACCGATTATGAATTATAATGAGAAGGATAAGACATTCGTGTATCAGGAAGAGGGTGTGGCTGTGTTTAAGTTGTATGCGGTGCATTCAGGTCATGAGCCTGGACCACTGGATGGGAATGCGAGAATTATGCATAGGTTGGTGGGGCATAAAGGTGCGCTTTTAATGGATCAGGATGTGGTTTATGGTGTGAGTGAGGATGTGGATGAAGGGTATGTGCTTTCAGGTAAGGATGATGGGCATTTCCACAATTCAGTTTTGCATCAGGTTCAGGAGCTGAAAGCTGAACTTGGGTTGCTTGAAGGGAGGATTGGGAAAGTTCCGTGCAATCAGCTGCATTTGGTTTCTCAGGAATTGTTTAATATTGTGCATAAAGTTAGGAGTTTGGGTGAAGATAGTTCGAATTCAGTCGAGTTACTCTCCAGCAAGCAAGATTTGGATCATGTGCTTTCCGTTGAAAATGACCTTGGGGATTGGGGAGGTCATCATCACCACGATAGATTAAATAGGGTAGGAAAGGAGCCAGAGTTGATCGAAGAAGATGATGATTGCTTTGAGCAGACTCTTGATGATGTTGTGCATTGGGACCAAATGAGATCAGAATTCCGTTGTCATAAGGAAGTACTAAGTGATGCTTGCAAACCTGATAAATGGTTAAAATGTCCGGAGTTTGATGAAAAAAGTATTCTCCAATGCGAAGATTCTAAGTTAACCAAGCCTTTGACACACGAAGAGAGGATAGGGTCAGATGTAGTAGGTCTTGACAATGTACATGTGAGTAGTTTTTACTCGGATAATCCAAAATGGTACGACTCTCCTTGTGGGTTGGACCCAGGTGCAAATTCTGAAGATGGAGTGTTCCACACCTCGGAAATGTTGTAAATTCAAAAGGAAAAAAAGGGATTCCGATTCTGATTCTGATTTCTAACATAATCGTGAAGATGCACAGCCCCTAGTCATAATTTCACCAGGAAGCAGATTGCACATTTTGTACACACATGAAGAAAAACTTACCAGTTCTCCGGATCTCTGTTAATGGTTAGTTCTGTACACTAGACCAATTGCGTTCCGTTCCTGACACATAAATGACCGTGCTGGACTAGTTAAAGTGGTTGTAAGTAAATGTTGTCAATTTATATTGAACTCCCCATCCGGGAAATGTATGTTCGTGTTGGTTGATAACATGTGTTTTTGGTGTTCTTCGAACCATTCAGGCATTAGACAGGTTATTTATCTTCATGTTATCTAAAGCTGCTGTATGTATTGTGGCCAGGCTTTTTAGCCTTTGATCATATTTATCTTCCTTTGTTTGAATGCACTTTTAGCTTCTTTCGAAGAATAATACAATAAAATTTCAAATTTTCTGTAGATTCAACCATTTAATTTATTAAAATTTCGATTGTTAAAATCTCAATCGTTAATTATTAATAATTTGATCAATGAGATTTTAATAAAAAATAACCATTAAAATCAAACTTTTATATCTTATGTGGTTCTCGCTTGTAGTAATTCAAAATTTGAAAATTCCATTAAAAACTAATCAAACATTAAAAAAACATTAAACAAAAATATAATCACAATAAATTGAAAGATTAACAACATCTCGACCGCTTCTTTCGCTCCAATTTATATTCCCTTCACAATCCATCCGTTGCATCTTCCATTTCTAGGGTTTTCAAATTCTCCCCAAATCCCCAATTCCTGTTCCTCTCCAAGCTCGATCACTCTTCACCACTGCCGCAACACGCACATCCAATCAGGTACGTGATCTCCACTTTCCGTTACTAGAAAATGTCGAAATAGATAAGACTTGACTTGTGTTTTGAATTTTGATGTGTCTGTAGGTTCCGGTTTCAGAAAATGGAGTTCACGTGTGGAGTTCTGCTCTTGGAATTGCAGGTTTTGTGTTTGATTGTTGTGATTTTGTGTTTGTTTTAGAGTAGTGTGGTAGAGATTAGGGTTTTGGATTTTTTTAGATTTTGTTGTTTATTTTGGGATGTGTAGACGATATGGAATGAGATTGGGGAGACGGATGAGGAGAAGGATAAGATGCTTGTGGAACTTGAACGAGAGTGTTTGGAGGTGTATAGGAAGAAGGTTGATAAGGCTAAGAAGGGTAGAGCTCAGCTAAGGCAAACCATTGCGGATGCCGAAGCGGAGCTCGTGGATATATGTACTGCTATGGGTGAGATGCATGTGCATGTGCGACAGGTCGGTTTTTCTCGCTTTTTAGGTTTAGAAAATTGGAAACTATTTCTTTTTTCTAACGGATTTAAGTAAATTGTTGTGGTTTGTTTAACTTGAACGCAGAATGGTGGTGGAAGTTTGAAAGAAGAGCTGAAAGCTGTTATTCCTTTGCTGGAGGAAATGCGAGTGAAGAGAAGTGTTAGAAGGAAGCAGTTTGTTGATATTTTTGAACAGTTACAAACTCTCTATGAAGAAATTTATGGATCAGCTGATGATGGGAAGATTTTCCTTGATGAGAGTGATTTAACCATGAATAAATTGGAAGATTTAAAAAGGCAGTTGCTTGAACTACAAAATGAGAAGGTTTGACATACATTGTTCCCTTATAACTATTATATTCCTTTTTTGAGAAATAATGTTAGTCTGCAGACTCTTATTTTATAGATTGGTCGTGGTTTATTTTCTTTTGCAGACTAATAGAATGAAACTGGTTACAGAGCACCTTCATAGCTTGAACTTGCTTTGCACAGTTCTTGGTATTGATTGCAAGGAGAAACTTAATGATATGCAAATTGGATCACATGACTCCAATGGACTGAAAGGCATTCATAGTGACACTATTGAAAAGTTGTCTGCTGCTATACAAAGTTTGCAAGCTTTGAGAACGCAAAGAATGCGAAGGGTTTGTTTTTATGATTTATTTTGATCTGACCTTGTAGAATCTTTTTTGATGGTGTTTCATTTCTGATTTATGGATGTCAATTGTGCATCAGCTCCAAGAAATAGCTGCTGCAATTTTAGAACTTTGGAATCTGATGGATACCCCAGTCGAGGAGCAGCAGAAGGTTCAGAATATCACCTGCAATATCGCAGCATCAGAAGATGAACTTTCTGAGCCCAACATATTGTCTGCTGACTTCATTAGCTATGTATGGAAACTGTATCATTAAGCAGCTGAATATATCATTCTACCTTTTATTTTTATTTTATTATCTAATATTTTTACAGGCCGAAGCAGAACTATCGAAACTTGAGCATCTCAAAAAAAGCAAAATGAAAGACCTTGTCTTGAAAAAGAAACTAGAGCTTGATGATGTATGTAGGAAAACACACATAATTCTTGATGAATATGCAGCTGGTTGTGCAGTGGCTGATCTAGAAGCTGGTAAAATACTTATGGTTTTTGTCTGGAATAACAAAGACGCAAAGAAGTGCATGATGGTTTTATTTTCCTAGTATTCTTTTTTTTGGGTTTTGTATATTAATGTCAATTGAACTTCAGTGTTCTCAATGGTTTAAAAAATTATTGCAGGGCTCTTGGATCCTATGTTTATGTTGGAGACTATTGAACATCAAATAGCTAAGCTGAAAGAGGAAGCCTTTAGCAGGAAAGAGATCTTAGAAAAGGTTGACAGATGGTTCACTGCCCGTGAAGAAGAGGCTTGGCTGGAGGAGTACAATCGAGTATCATATCTTTCATCTGCCTCTTGTTCAACTATTATTCCATCTCTTTACTGGGTCTAAAAACATATGATGACTTTTTAGGATGACAACAAATATAATGCTGGAAGAGGCGCTCACTTGTCCTTAAAGAGGGCTGAGAAGGCTCGTATTATAGTTAACAAAATTCCTGGTAATTATTTCACTAGAGCTTTTTTGTCTTAGTTCCTTTATATTCCAGTGATTAGTCCTCTTTTTGTATTGGCATATTCTTTTAGTTGGGTAAAAGATCGTGTAGTTAATATTGCTCATCTGCCGCCTGTTGTGTGACCTTTTCTTTTATTGGATAATGCGGGCAGCAATGGTGGAGGCATTGACAGTAAAAGCCAGGAGCTGGGAGAAAGAAAGAGGAACAGAGTTCTTGTACGATGGTGTAAGCAGCCTCTCCACCGATATGCTCATTGTCGTTGAACCACTTTTGTGGATGCATGAATTGTTGCCTTTTGGTGCCCTTCATTGGTACTTGTTGCTTAGGTTAAATTATTTTATTTTGTTCTTCAGGTAAGTCTTCTTTCAATGCTTGAGCAGTACAGCATTTTAAGGCAAGAGAAAGAGCTAGAACGACAGCGGCAAAGGGTATGTGCACAAAACTTGACCATTTGCAATATACATGTAATTGTTCTGCTGCCAACATTCTCACTAATGCAGGATCAAAAGAAGCTCTTAGGACAACTGATGACAGAGCAGGAGGCACTGTATGGTTCCAAACCAAGTCCATCCAAGAGTGGAAAAAAGGTCCCAAGAATGTCATCTGTGGGAGTTGCAAGCACAAGAAGAGCCACAATGGCAGTGCCCAGTATTCACACCTCCAAGTTGGAAAAGACACATCCTAAAATAATTAAGAAGGTTAATGACATGGGTCGATATAACCTGGATTGTCAGCAATATGGTCGTTCCCAAACAGGTCTGTCTTTTTATTTTCATCTGTTGGTCAAATCTTGACAGATGTTAAGCCTATGCTAAATTGTAATGACAGGTTTCAATTATTTTGCAGGTGATAACAAATTGAAAAAATCATCCTCGAGGGCATCATACAGATACGAAAATGAACAAGCATTCATCAGGAAACCATTCTCTCCTGTTTCGCCAAACAGAATATTGGCTCCTGATGATCGCTACAAAACACAAGACTATAACACGCCACCAAAAACACTTTCAAGCAACAAGACACCCGTCAGCACTCCTCCCAAGTCCAAAACTACACCTCAGAGAAAGCATTTCTCGGATGAGGAAATCAAAACTCCCAATGTTATACATTATCCTCAGCCAACTACACCCTCCACAGCATCAACAAACCTCATGTATACAGCCATGACTCCAATGACACCTTGTGCGCCTTCAGTTGTCAGACAAATCAACATGGCTGGTGACACAACTGAATACTCGTTCGAGGAATTAAGAGCAGGCTTCTGTCCATCATAGCTGATACTCAGGTGCAATCCTTCATACTTGCATCTCACTTTCCAGAAAGTTCCTCTCCAGGACTTACCTTTGCAAGTATAAAGTCATAACACGCTTAGGCTTTCCCATCAAGTTTATATGCTACTCTTTCCATATTGAAATACTTTGTTTCATTTTCTTTCTTTATATATTGTACGTCATACCTACTCTATATTCGAAAATTTACGTTTATCTCGTTAATATATTAATTTAGCATCATTAGGATTAACTCAGTTGACGAGAACTATTCTGCAATGCAGATTGAAAGGAGTAAAACTACGCAGTGAGATTTGTTATTATTAAATCAGACATGAAACCTAAAATGTTTTAAAAAAACAATATTCATTCAACAATGTTACAAGATAACAAGGAATGGAACGTGCTTGCTATTCGACGGGAGGCGAATGCTCTGGCGGATTGGCTTTCGAAAAAATCTTTATCAGATAATCTGTCTTGGAGCAACCTGAATTGTTGTCCTAAGTTTTTAGGATCTTAATCTTAGGACTTAATGGCTTCTTGATGTAGGTCCAGTTTTATTAAAAAAAACAATATTCATCTTGTCATAATAATGAAGAATGAACATCAAACGACGTCGTTCGAATGTACTGGCTTGCACAAAAAGAAACACATCAACAAGCTGCGCTGCAAAGATCACAAAGCTAAAACAACTGAAACCATCTCCCCCAAATCCGTGCCCTAATTTCAATCTCCATCTCTCAATATGACTAAGCAACACGCCAATTGGTCGCCGTACGACAACAACGGCGGGTAAGCGCTTTACACACTACTTCCAATTCAACAATTTTATAGTTCAATTTTGTTGTTCGATTTTGATTCGATAATGTCGATTTTCGCAGAACTGTTGTCGCGATTGCTGGTGCGGACTATTGCGTTATAGCTTCCGATACTAGGATGTCGACTGGATATAGTATCTTGACTAGAGACTACTCCAAGATCTACAAACTGTATGTCTGATTCTCTCTTTTATTTCAGATGCTTTATTGATTTTGTGTTTTGTTGATGAAGGATTCGAATTTAATGGGTGTTGATGTTGTTTGCAGTGCGGATAAGTGTTATATGGCGTCATCTGGATTTCAGGGTGATGTTAAAGCCTTGCAGAAGCACTTGAATGCAAGGCATCTGGTGAGGGTTTTCTTTGGATATTTTCTGAATTTTATATGATAGAAACAGTTGTTTCAGCATAATGAGTGTATATCTTGCATTGTTAATGGTTTGCATATTATTTTATTTCTCATTAGGCCAAAGGTGAGTACAATTGGGGTGCTGATCATAATAAGATCGTGATTTTATTCATGTTGTAAGTTTGTAACTGTAAACTGCCTAGGATTCATGAAGTTGGAAAGGTCTATGCTGGCAAGTTTGTAACCTTGAAGTTTTTCTGGCCATAAACAGATGATTTTCATGCTATGGTTACCTTGAAGAAACTTTGTTGATCTTCAAGTTATGGTTTTTTAATCCTATAAATGTTTGCAGATATATCAACATCAACATGGAAAACAAATGAGCTGTCCTGCCATGGGTCAACTTCTTTCCAATACTCTCTACTACAAGCGTTTCTTTCCATACTACTCCTTCAATATATTAGGGGGGCTTGACAATGAAGGTAAGTCATTTGTGCCATTTTCATTGGTTGATTTGATGTAATTCTTTCATCTACTAAGGAAGAATTTTATACGTTCGGGTATTTCAATTTTTTTTAGCTTTTTATCATGTTGTTCGAATTCTAATTTTAATTTCTGCTCCTCTGGCAGGGAAAGGTTGTGTTTTTACCTATGATGCTGTCGGCTCATACGAGCGGGTTGGATATAGTGCACAGGGTTCTGGATCTACGCTCATAACACCTTTTCTTGATAACAAGTTAAAGTCCCCAAGTCCTTTGTTATTGCCTGCTGTGGTGCGCCTTCTACCTCAAGTTTCTTCCTATCATCACGTTTGCTTATGTATCTGTTATACATGAACATGATATAATCACATTGTTTGTGCAGGATGCTGTTACACCTCTTTCAGTTGCGGAAGCTGTTGACTTGGTAAAGACTGTTTTCCAAGGAGCCACGGAGAGGGATATTGCCACTGTTAGTTTTCTTTCTTCCGTGTTCAAGTTTCAGTTTACGCATTCAAAAAATTCATTGATTAATACATGTTAGAGTGATTTCCTAGCATTGTAGTGTTTATATCATACCATAATTACATTGTCTGAAGTGCTGATTCTTGATCGAGATGTCCAAGATCAGTATGGTTCTTGTTAGGGATGTCAGAGCTTTAGTATTCATGTGTTTGGAGTTTCTTGGCTATAGATTTATGTACCGTAAAATTAATAGTTTGTCTGGTTTAGCCATGCCCTTGATTTTCAGTTGTGGGCTTGTTGGTAGATTTTAGTTCACTACAAATAAAAAGCATGCTTGTGTTGTTTCCCATATCAGGCTTAGACGAATAACAAATTTGTATTGGTCTTTTCACACAGGGAGACAGGTTGGAGATAGTTGTGCTCAGAGCTGATGGAGTTACCCAGGAAAGCATGCCACTAAGAGAAGACTAGAATCCATGAATGTCCAAGCAATGATGCTTTTATTGCAATGGCATCATTTGTTATGTATTCATGGTTGGCCTATAAAGTGCTTGTGGCACATGGTTATACCCTCCAAGTAGATGTAAGAACCTTTGTTGCAAATGAGGCTATGGATGCATCACATGCATTCAAAGTGCTTCTCTCCATCGAGTTGACTTGAAACAATGAATACTTTCTCTAATTTTGTTTACCATTCCCCTGAATACAATAACATTTGCACTAGCTTATTAGGTGTGATTTCTTAGACTGAGCTATAAACATTATAAACACTTGGAATCATTATTCTCATCCATTCTCAGCTGAAGCCTTTCTTCTCCAAGGCCAACCGCAACGCCTGTGCAATATTACATGAATGAAAAATCTCATTGATACGCTTGCCAAATTCCCATTATTGGTATATCATGCGTACAAACACATTTTTAATACTTTGTAGAAATTATAATTGTCTGACAGAACCTTTCAACAACAAGCCCGTCTAGCTCAGTTGGTAGAGCGCAAGGCTCTTAACCTTGTGGTCCTGGGTTCGAGCCCCAGGGTGGGCGATATATATTTTTCGTTTCCTTTTAATTCCCCAAAAATGTTTTAATTACAATATAAAAAATAGGTCAACAATTGCTATTTATAAATGTGTTTGTAAACAATAAACTCCCATACGTTGGGCCAAACTCCATGCATAATTTTTCAGAGTTTGAGACCATTCACATCCATGGACAGATCTTGTTCTGCTAGCAGCTTCAATTTCTGAACAAGCAGAAAACAAAATGTTTAGGTGGTTGAAAGGAGACACCAGAAACCCTATTTATACTTTTTTCCTAGCCCAGCGGTAGAGAGGTGATTACCGTTAAATATTGAGGAGGGTCATCGATACTAGAAGAACCCAGTATGATTTCTCTTCTTAGTTTTGCAGTAAGTTTATGACATACTCGCAGCTGATACCATCACATATTATCAAATGAGACGATCACATACTAATATAAAAATGACCATGAGAAACAAAGACTTGAATCATCACCTCAGATCGAGTTGCGCCTCCAATAATAAACACAAACAGACGCTGACCCATCTTTCTGAAGTCGGTAGATAATGCATTCTTCAAGACTGAATCACTGCAACAACATTTATAAGGGTGATTAGATGCATGAATATAACTACCTGAGGCTGCAGTTTTACTTGATAAGGTATTACTTATTTACCTGGAATACCCATCATCTGAGTGACGGGGTCGTGCCCATGTTGCTGTCCTTCTTGATCTCATTGAATGAGGTGCGGTTAGTTGAGTCGATTTAGGTGCGGGAGGAGCGTTTGATGATCTAACAGACCCACTACGAGTATTTGCTTGAGAAACAGATTCAGATTCAGAGTCATTCATACATGGATATTGACTCTTGGGTAATTCTCCTTTGCTGAGATTCTCTATTAACTCCTGTTGCATAGATCAGATAGCAATATTGTAGCCATGATACCTCATTAACTTTGCAGCTTATAATAGGAGAAAAAATGCAGACATACTATGTTTCACTAAATGCATTACATTCTTAAATATTGCTGAACCTGGTTCCACTTTCCGTTTCGGAATTCTTTTCAGAGTTTTCTAAGATAAGGCTTGAAGTTGACAATTTCATTGTACTAAAGATACATAAGTAAAGATACAAAAGTTACGTTGAGACAAATCATTATACCTCAATCATAGGATAGAATCTGAATAACTGCCACGTTTCCTCTTCTTCACCAGTTCGATCTTTCCTTGCTGCTTGCTTCCTCTGTGAATAATGATTAAACAATTAGGTTAGTGTTAAAACTTGTATAAATCAATAACAATATCATTTTAAAGTTTGACAAATTTACACCAGAAAAGAGAGAAAAGGTCACTAACTATGCGCAATACAAGTCTTTGGTAAAATTATATCGCAAATACCTTCTGGCCATCAAACTTAAGAGAGAAGTTTCCAGATGATGCCTTTTTCTTATCTGGTGTGCCCTCAAGCATTCGCATATTATTCACAAACTTCATATCTTCTGGTGCCAGCTTAGCGAGCTTTAGAGGAAAGAAATTGTAAGTGTAGATCACTTGATGCTAAAACAATAATTACTTACGCATATCCGCCATTTGTGAGTGTCTACTAATTTATGGCATTTCTTTAACAGTATCATTTCTTTTATTAGAGCATGAGAGGCCATGCTTTTTCAAATCACATGATATCTTAGAAGTCACGGTAGCTATAAGGTGAAGTTGTTAATGCTATACATCCTGAACTCTAAGATCCCTTATGACCCGAGAAATGAGATTGCCACTCTTGAAACATGAGACTTCCTACACCTTATCTCAATTAACTGCATTGTTGGTTTTTAGAAAGGAACATTATAAACGTGTTATATTTAATAACTAAACTTCAGGTGCTGAAGAGTAGATCTAAGGGTAAAATAATTAACAGAACTATTTATCGCACAAGCGTACCTGCATGAGTTTAATGCCTTTATCTCCTTCAAACTTCTCAGGATAAACCGATGCATAAATTAATAGCAGGCGAAGTTTGTTTTCATAACTTGCATCCTGCAGGGGAAAGGTGCATCAGATTGAGAGAAAGGGTTATTCAAGACATGTAAACATTACACTGATCATTTTAAAACACTGATTCAGCAATCACCTGTTTGCTTCTCAAAAAATTTATCACTTCTTTTGCACCTGCATCACCAAAGACAAGATCCTGCTCGAGTTGGCCGAGTTCTCGAAGTCCCATCTCTCTAATAATTGTGTTTATTTTTCCAGCAATCTGCAATGCAAAACAGAGGAAATTTGGAAGAGAATTATCCCCCAAAAATGTTTATAAGTCGTCAAATATGGTATCAATGCTAAGTGATAAACTTAATCTGCTAAATTAGTTATGAGCTAAATGAAGCAAGTTTCAGTGCTCTTGCAATGAAGAAAAAAAGGAAAAGGCTGTGAGAACTACTTCCTTGATATTAACTATGAGGTATATTATTAATAGAATATGCGAGTCTAACAACGGAATCAAATATTTTTGAGTGAGGAAAATGCAGCATGAATGAACCGAAAGTAATTTTGGTTCGGGTATTGTACTTGATTAATGCGCTACATAAGATGACCACATTGAACACATAAATACCTCGACGTGAAGCGAAAGCTTGTCCATTTGTTCATTATACTGTGGTAATGCTTGAACCATTTTCTGTAAGTCTCTCGTAGATAATTCACTGCCATCTCTGCATATTCAATCTATCATCAGAATCAGAAGCTAACCAACTATTCTATAAATATTTAAAGGTACTTGGGAAACAGATTTAAGCTCACAACCATAATAATATTGTAAGGCTTAGTGGACTTGATCTTTTACAACCATTAATACCATTTACCACACTTTGTTTGACCGGACTTTGTGAGTTCCTAAAGAGATTAAATCCCTTATGATGTGATAAATAAAAATAAATCTTTGAGAGGATAACTTTAGCGGTGTGTATTTTTTAATAAAAAATATTATATTTCCATTCAAAATAACAATTCCTTCCCTGGTGTACTCTTGTAACTCAAGGGTGTCCTGTAATTAGACCTTCATGCTACTCAGGCAGATGCCTGAACCAATTTTAAACAGTGGGCCCATCATTTCAGCCTTGTTAATTATTTGGGTTTTCATGTATCCTCTTCAAATATCAGCATATGATGGCTTTGGGAGAAATTTATGTATTTATAATGAATGTTTCCCATTTATCATAAATCTATTTTTCCTTTGGCAAGTCTTGCCCTAGGTTGAGTAGTTGACAACATAGACATATAACCCACACAAAAATTGAGCATGGTAATGATCAACAGGTGAAGGGAGTAAGATGAATGAGATTCTGAAATGAACTTTGCAATTAATCACATAACCAAATGATACTCAAAATTAAATAATGATGCATTTATCAACCGAAACAAACCTCTGTTGGAGCTGAGCGGCTTTATTCTTCGACATAAAGTTACTCATCTTATCATGCAATCGCTCACTAGCCTGGTACTCCAATAAGTCATTAAGGTAAAGTACAAAATGACAATTTAAACAAATATTTGATTCAAAGGACATCAACATAGCACGTACATCAGCAATATGTGCATGCCGAAGTTCAAGCCAGACAGGATCCTGATCTTCCAATAGGGCCTCTTTTTTCTCAGGTTCACCACCTGATTTGCTAGGAACCTAAAAGGGTTGTTAATATAACCTTCAGTTCAATATTCATAGAGTTCAAAGGTATCATTAACTTTGGATTTGAGCAAACTACATACCTCTTGCACGTATTTATTACCATCCAGTTCCAGTAAATCATGACACATAGCATCATACGTCCATTCGTGGATGACAGGCGAAATCTGGCAATTGATGGTCAAATATATTAGGTAATGATTTCAAAAGCACCATCATATTGAAGCAACCGAAGTGAACTCGAGGATAACCTGATCTATTGATCTATCAACTATGAGCAAGTCACATGTTTCAGTTTGTGGAAAGTTGGGAATGGTGGATTTATAATACTTAATAGAGTTCCAAATTGCAGACGCGAGCTTCTCTGGGACTAATTCACGGAAAGAGGCTGGTGTAGATGTGTCACCAGATCTGGCACCACGATAGCGTATATTCGGAAGCTCCTGTAAGGTTTTAAGATCACAGAGTTTTTAGGACATTGGAATTGCATCAACATAGAAATGTAACATGAATGAAATCAACAACAAAACGAACTGGCTCAACATAGACAGCATAGTGAAAGAAGCTGATGAATAATTAAGTATGTTGTTAACCATGTGAATTAGCATGTTGTACCTTCAGTGAAGCAAACACAGTTCCAATTCGGGTGGCCATTGTAGTTAAGCAATTATTGAATTTACGTGAGTTCTCCGTGTTTTCGCCAAAAAGTTCCTCTAATGCCATCTCGTTATCAGTTACGAAAGCCTGAGGGAGAATTTAGAACATATGAAAGAAGTTAATAATATTGACCATATTATATGGTCACCAAGGTGACCGTAGTAGCTGATTTACGGATAGCCCCTATACTCCATCAACAGAAGTAAAGAAAAGAAACTAAAACTTATGTAACGGTCAGTTGACTGGGGAGTGGGGAGTACCTGATTGTCTACAGGAAAATACTCTAAGTTCATCTGAAAAAGAAAAGAAGAACATCAAGAATGAAGTGTTACTATCTTAAAGAATCTTAATGACAGACAAGAAGAAACTACATATTAAGAAATAATTTTAACCTCTCTTAATGCACCTATTCGGGGTAGAACACTTGTATCACACTTTATGTGATTGACCAAATCCTTGGCAACTGGAGAGCTGAAGAACAAATATGCTCTGAACCAAATAATAGACATAAAAATGAAGTTATAGGCATCTTTATTTATATGGTATATGCATGATTTAAACGTACTTTTTGTATAAAGGCACTCTTCCTGACATATCCGACAGGAACATGACTACACTGCAGGAAAGGATATGTGTCCAGTTAGAAGACATCTGAAAATCATATCAAAAGTTTCTTAACACGAAACATAACATATTGCCCATGAAAACAAGCATGAGGAAAAAATGAGAAAAAAAAGAAGCATTGGTCATGCCATACAAAACTTTGAGGAACGCTGATAAACATTGACATTTCACACACATTTAACAAAGTTGGTAATGGTCAACTATTAATGGGGTAACACAATGCAAGCTTAATATATGAAGGAACCAGTAAAACAAAGTTATGAAATCTAGTATTGTATATTAGACATTTAGGAACCACTTGTGGAGCATTATTGTCATACATAACTGTAAGAAGGATACAAGAAGTTCTAAAGCTGCTGTTGATGACTAAGTAACTTAGGTAGTACAAGAGCAGGATGCGAAAGAAATAATAGTCTATCTCTAAGTTAAAACACAGTCATGTCATAAGCGGAAAATATGCAAGATATGAAGCATACTTCTCTTTTGATGGCTGGATAAAATATATAGCATCCATGGACGGCAATGGCTGCCTTCTCCTGAACAAGTCTTCTACCACTGTTTACAAGTATCAGCAAACTGTTTGATAAATCGGACTCTAATATCACATTACATAATATTCTGCATAAACCGGCTAAATAGTAACTGTGCTAGGAATCATGCAGTTCTCACATGAAATTCCTTGGTCTGTAATATCTGCCATTTTACACGACTGAGACATGACTTTCACCGTGACTTTATCCATAATGAGTACCTGCATTTTTTCAATTAGCAAACCAAGAAACAAGAAACAGCAGATGAAAAAACAGCAAACCTTCCAGCTTGATTTGGAAGAATCGGATTTTGCAGATCCCAGCAACTCATGTAATAGTCCTGATAAGTCGTAATCAAAATTCAATTTCAAAAAACAGCACGCATGTAAGTGAATTAGGGATTTAAGTACGTACGATCGCGGCTGATTTGGCGGAAGAACTTATGATCGGCGCTGTGAGAAGAGAGTTCAGAGTCGGAGAAGGACATGGCTGATGATCGATCAATCGATTCGATCTGGTTGTGTTCGTAGACGATTTGTGATGAAAGTGGAGAAGACGAAGATAGGTGAATGTGGAGAGGACGTGGGAAGCGTGTCGACGACTCGACTCGATTTTAGGCATGAAAAATGTTAGCGGGAACTTCGCTCTTCCGTCCGGTCCCACCATCGAGTCTCAACCTCGAGTCGCGTGCTTCTACTTCTGCGTGCAAACTGCCAACATTCTTCTTTGGGTTGAGCCCGTTAGTTGCTTGAATTTACATGCCTGTTGTAATCGATCGTTGCTCCCTTTGGGTCGGGCCGTCTGGCCCATTACAGCTGGAATCTAATGTTTTAGTAGACACTTGAGCTGCATTGCTTGTCAAATGTTTTTTTGTTTCAAATTCAATTAATTAGAAATCGAGTGACTGAACGTTATATTAATAAAAAAAATCGTTAAAAATATGAAGAAAGAAACTAACATAAATAAAAAAGTTGGATTGGCAAGTTCATCCAAGTTTTTTATCGTGAAAAAGAGTTATAAAAAATAAGTTTTACTTTATCCAAAAGAAATCATATTTGTCTACATGAATAGGGAGAGTCATCCACCATCTGAATTTTGAGTTGAGGTTATTGGTAGCCAAAGTCAAAAGATTGATTATAGAAACCCTAACAATACGTCTATGAACACGTTTTGTCGAGAAGTGACATTTTTAGGTCGCAGATTGTTCTACCGATGAGAAGCCTTCAAAGTGCTTGTAATTCTCTCGTGCATTACAAAAGTACATTTGGCCATTTGCATCATAATGTCTGCCCCTTAGCTACAATTGCTTATCTATACTATTAATAAAACGCAAAGGGTCCTATTGCCAGTTACTTTTTGAAGCCAAAATTTAGTTTCTAATAATACCCCTAATTTTTAAAATATTTACTTTATTTCATAAAAAATTGTTCATAACTCTAAATATAACAAAATTATTATATTTGGTCACTTTAAATAAATTATAAAAATCATAATATGATAGATATTAATGCACAGATACTGTGCACGGAATTGCTAGTCATATTTAATTTCGTATGGTTTAGTTTATCTTACGTTCAATATCACTTTGTTAAAAGTATATAGTTTTATATCTGTACGACTGAAAATTAAGTTGATTTTCGATTGAATTTATAAGAATTGCAGATTTTTTTTTACTTAAATTCCATTCATTAAATTATTATTAGTCAATAATCACTATTGTACCTCACTTTTTTACTAAAAGTATATGTTCTCATTAAACAGTTTTCTTCTTTTTTTAAAAACACACACCAAAAATCAAACTCGGGCGAAAAAAATCTTCAGGAGAGGTAAATAGGGAAAAAAGAATATTTTTTAGTAATTTCTCAACAAATCATCAAAACATTATGCATTAAGTTTGCATACATACAGTTAAGTTCAAGGCGTATATATAAATAAATGTAGGATCGTGTCTCGATCATTGATTACTAACAATCCAACAAATGAGATTTAATTTTTAAATAAAACTGTCAAACTTTTTTGCAAATCCAGCCGTCAATTTATTAAAAGGCTACTTTAATCTCAACCGTCAGATTATCAAAATCAACGATTAAGATTAAGTCATTTTGTTTCACAAAAACTTAACCCATATATTCACATATTTATTTCAGTTTTTTAAAAGCAGAAAATCTATAGTACTGGTTTGTAATTTATGCTACTGGTACACACTAAATTTCAGGTAACAAAATTGACAAAATCTCAATCTTTTGAGTCATGACAAAAGTCAACATCGCCTGAAAAGATGCTCTTCCCCTGACTCCACATCAATATGCTTGATCCACCGCTTCTTGCTTCTGGCCGCAGCCGCCGCCTTTTCCCTCATATTTCCACGGCCGCTGCCGCCATGTCCCACATGAGCTATATCCAATCCACCTCCCACCGGCAACACAACCGACCTCACCACCCTCACTCCATCCCCAACCACCTTTTCCCACCTAAACTCCTCCAACATCCTCTCTTTCACATTCCTACACACCAAAACTGCGCCGCGTTGACTAACTTTGACCGACCTTAATACCCTAACCAAGTCCTTTATCTGACCGTCTACCACCATGAAATCCACTCCCTCCAATGATCTTACCACCTCCTTCACCTCCCCTACTATAATCTCCGGCATTCGTGACACTCCAAATTCAAGCATTGCAGTTGTATATTGTGCTTTCCATAGCGGATTCGCCAAGATGCACAAGTGACGTCCATTAGTACGTCGTGCTGCCAGTGACAGCCCGACACTAACACTAATGGGCGCTCCTGGCGCCCACACTTCTACTATAACCTTAGCGCTCCAACCCCCGGCCGTAGCTGCTAAAAACTCTGCCTCCCCGGATTGGTCCAACCCATCACACTGCCAAATCATTAGACCCATCAAAATTGTGTCGCTAAATTTCTAAACAAATTGTTAGAAATGAAATTAGGGAACAAACTGTTACTTACTGATTTGATGGTGTCTAAATATGATTCCAATGCTGTCTCCGGCGACCAAACAAGCTTCATGGTTTTTCAATATGAAATGGATGTCTGTTAATGAAGATGTGTAAGCGAAATGGTTGTTACATTTATATATAGATGCAATTTGCGTGTTAGATAAGTTGAAATTTATTTAATGTGGTATCGAAAATGATTTGAAAAATAAGCAACGCGTACAACTTTATGAAAAAATGGAGCCGGAAGGATCCAGATATGATATCGTACTGTTATTTGTTGCGGGTATCAAAACGACTTAGTTTTGATATTTTAATGTAATCCTATGCAATCTTGTCTTAATCGTTCTCAAAACTATGTAATTTTGACTCATAATAAATTGTTTTCGTCGTATCTGAATCCACATTATTATTTCTATTAAATTAATTTTCTCAATATGTGGTAAATAAAAATAAAGGGAATTGAAATGGGAGGTTATTGAGCGTAGGCGTACGCGCCTTTATAAATCAAGTTTCACACGGTTGACTTGGTTTATTGCTACCACTTTTTTTTGGTACTTATCAAATATACGTATTAATTTTGATAAAACAAAATTTTGAAGTGCATTGAAATTTACTTGTTACAAATATTAGACAAAAAGCACATCTAAAATGTTTAGAAAGAGGTATGCTATAAAGCAATTGATTGGTTTTAATATGCAAAAAGCATCACAATTTTCTTGAAATATATATTTGTAATTCTTTAAATTAAATTATACGATTTTCCCGAAATTGAAGGAGGCTCGACATATGAATGCTATGATTATGACCCTAAAAAGTGCAAGAAGTTTAGGGCACTGACTATTTAGAGTGTGATAATTACTGCATACACTAAGCATTATAATGATAATATTGAATATTAAAAGTTCAGTAGTCTACTTGATTGCATTTTTTGAGATATATATAACATTAAATTAAGCCTAACTAATTTTTTTTATCTCTATTATAATAATCTTACATTTATATTTTTATTATAATTGAAACGGCATACGTTTTTCATTTTTCCATTTCATTTTAAACAAATCCAGGCTTTTTTCACAAGCTGATTATTCAAATAAATTTTGACAGTTCTAAGTGAAGTAAATTAATTTGACGTAAAACAATGAGAAAGTCTTCATCATTTCCACGTACTCAGTGTCTTAAACATTGAATAAAAAGTCGATAGAACATATCCTAAATAACATGCTCTGTTTGGTTGCATGGAAAAATGAGTAGAAAAGAAAATTTGGTGAAAAATTTAAAGAAAAATAATTGGGTGTTTTTGGTTGAATTATGAAAATGAAAAAATAACAAAGGAAGTAATACAAACTTTTCCTCTCAATTTTCCTATAGAAAATTACTTTCCTTTAAATTTTCTCTTATATTTTTTTCATTACTTTTTTTCACATCCAAACGGAGGGTTAGTATATGTTGATTACTTGCACTTTCATAAGTCATACACTCGTACCTTTCAGATCTATCGAATTCTAAAATAAAAGTACTTGTAACAACCTTTTGTAATCAGCTGACGTCATTCCAAAAAAGTCAACAATAGTTTTAGGCTTTTACTATGTTGTTAAAGTGCAAATTGAGATTGAATAATTTTGTGTTACTGTCAGTTATTCATTTTAATGAAATGACATAGATTAAGTTTTATCTGAACAACCGTGTATATGTGTGACACGTAGCTCGTGTTATTTTGAAATTTAATGCAGGAGAATTTGAATGCTTCCTGGACATGTGCATTTATTTATACGATGATGAGCTTATCTATGTAACAGCTTTTGTCATTGATAGCTGATTTTGCATGTATATTGCGAACCTAACTTATCACATAAGCACGGTCACATTCATTCTTATAAAAACATCTCAATGACTCGGTCACTCAACTTCATCCAAAAAATTCATAACATTTCTGGTTCTAGTTTTATCGAATCAATCTCTTGCGGCTAGCAGTTAGTACTTCCTCTGATCTTGAATGTTTGTACACTCTTCCCTAACGTTATCCACTTTAAATTATTATCAGACACTCATTTTATTTATTATTCATATATTTTCTTAACAATTCGTGTACAATCACACATTATTTTGTTTTTTAAAAATCGTAAAATTTACACCTTTAGACAATTAGGTGGGACAGACTGAACAAAATGTGACTACACACATTTTCAATTTTTTTTGATTAAAGAGTACTAAGACTCGGGCAGTACAAAAGAGGACTTAATTCCAATCGGTAAACGAATGGAGACCTCGAACACAAAATAAGTTGAAACTAAGTGTAATGTGGACGAGTTACTTTGCCTCAGTACCGAAAAATAGGCGAACAAATGGAATAACGCTGAACGTACGACCATGAAGACTGTCTTCCGAGACGGCAATGATAATCAATAAATGATGACGTTGAACCTCCAAATAGATAATCTCGGTTGAGAAGGCGACATGGACTAAAATTTATTGGTTCGATCGAAAGATAAATGAACCGAGCGGTTCAATTTGAAGTAACTGAACCAATGAAGATAAACTGAACACGTGTGAACTGAAACACGTGTGAGAGCAAGAAAGCAGCTGGGCACGTGACTAAGCAAAAGGAAATGCGAGACAGGGTAGAGACACGTGGCTGCAGCAGGATAATTCGAAGACACGTGGCCTCAGCAGGACACGGGAAGGAAGACCGGCGACAGCGCGCAGCGGTGCTCCGCCAACAGCACGAAAAACAAACACACACACGAGGACGACAAAAACCACAACAGGCAGCACCACCAGCGGCCGGAGTCGAGGACTGAACGATGAGCAGACATCAAACAGCGTCAAGCGACATCGGCGGTGGACCGAAGAGAGAACCTCCAACAAGAGCACCAACAGAGGATGAGATCAACAATAGAGCAACACCAACAGCAACCGGACTGCGGACAGCAGAGAAGGCAACCACAGCTGCGGACGGCGAGGCAACCCGACACAACTGAAAATGAAAACCAGCCAAAGCTCAGCCGTTTGAGACGGCGAGCACAAAAAAGCTCAATGGCGATCAAAAAAAGCTCAACAGCGCCGTCGCAACCACAACACAAAAAGCAACAAAAAAACTCAGCCGTTTGAGACGGCGAGCACAGAAGCTCAACGGCGACACCACGATGACGGTGAAAAATCCAAAGAGGGAACTAGCCAATCGTGCAAGCCGTGAGAACCGATCCGGCAACCATCACAGCCACTCACAACAACCCAACACCCACTGTACCCTCACACCAACAAGCCACCAGAAACTTCACCAGATCTGGAACAGCGCTACGGCAAGATGCAGCAGCGGAGAGGAGATCGGTGGAGGCCGGGACAGGCGAGGGAGGGTTAGAGAGAGCGGTCGGAGATTTTAGAGAGAGGTCGGAGATTTTGGATCTTTTCCTTGTTTATAATGGCACAGTTTTGATTTAAGGTCCACACATTTTCAAATTGGTGGAGTAATTGTTTTATATGATTATTCAGTGTAAAAATATTTACAACCCTATAGAGCCAAGCCCAAGCCCGATAACGTTTGAAATTTTGAGTACAGAATTCGGACGGGACGAGATTATAAAATAAACAAAATCTAGGGACGAGATTATAAAATAAACAAAACCCAGGGACGAGATCATAATAATACAAAATATGTGAAAACCCTAAATGGAACGACTCCATCAAATCAGCCCAATCATCAATCCGACGGCATCCATCAACTTCGACGATCTCCCGCGCTTCGTCGTGTTCGATAACAGCCGCAGCCATGGGTCGTATGCACAGCCGAGGGTACGTATACACATTTTTCTACTGAATTATACTCGAATTGGTCGATTCCGACACTGATCGGTTGTCTCGATGTTGGGGTTTTGGATTGCAGTAAAGGAATTTCAGCTTCTGCGTTGCCGTACAAGAGGACGCCGCCTAGCTGGCTCAAGACCTCTACTCAGGATGTAAGCGAAGTGTTGTGGTTGTTGATGATTTGATTTACATTGTGTTTGCTGGTTGAATTCGGTGCAGATTTGGATATTTTAGGTTATTGTGTTGATTATGTGTTTAATTTGAATGTATTTGGGGGAATTTGTTATGTGTTTGATTCTGCATTCTTGGTAATTATGTACATTTTGATGCACTGAGGGGTTGTCAATGTGGTATCGTGTTGATTATGTTGATACTGCTTAGTTTTGAGTGTGTAATTGTGGGCATCCTGCAATTTGTGATATACTACTGAATTCTAGTATCTATAATGACAATGTAAGAGTTGACAAAAGTCACAAGATAATATTATGCAAGAAACTGGCTTTCACGAGAGAGAAATGTTATGGTTTTAGCCTGCCCCTGGCTGTACCTTGAGTGTTTTAAACATGTATTCATTATGTTGACAGTAACAACAGAGTACAGACATTCATCTGTCATTGAATTTGAAGTGTCTGCGCTTTGATACATTGTAAATTATAGTGCTTATCAGGATGATCTGTTAATGAAAATTATCTAAGACGAATCTATTCGGATTTTATGAAACGGAAATGATTTGTTCTGAATTTTTTTCCTAACCGCGAATGTTTTTAGTTTTGGTATTTTTTCCAACATCGGTGGTCGGTGGTAATGGTCATGATGTGTTCCGAATCATTGGTTAGTAGTATCGCTGAGTTTGGTGCATGAAATAGTTAGTGAAATTTCATATCTAGTACAGTTTGTTTTATGTGCCTGTGTCGTAACGTGAATCTGGGCTTAAAGTGGTTACTCATTGTTCCTTGTTACAGGTTGAAGACAATATTTGCAAACTAGCAAAGAAAGGCCAGACGCCATCTCAAATTGGTGTGCTTCTTCGTGATTCCCATGGAATTGCTCAAGTGAAAAGTGTTACTGGTAGCAAAGTTTTGCGTATCCTCAAGGCCCATGGTAAGTTATTCCTAAATCCTAATGTTGACATGTTTTTTGCGGGACTGATGGATATAACTGAGATTTTTGTACTGATAAGGATATATGTTAATTTCACCAGGGCTTGCTCCTGAGATTCCAGAGGATTTGTATCACCTCATCAAGAAGGCAGTTGCCATCAGGAAACATTTGGAAAGAAACAGGAAGGATAAGGACTCCAAGTTTAGGTTGATTTTAGTAGAGAGCAGAATCCACCGCCTTGCTCGCTACTACAAGAAGACCAAGAAGCTTCCACCTACCTGGAAATAGTAAGTCACCAAGTCTCGACTACACAGTTTTGCTTTGTATTTGTTTCAGGAGGACATGGCTATTTTTTATCATGTGTATATTCACATTTTCTCTTAAGTAGTATCCATATTGCCATAAAACCGTCTATATATTCTTTACTGTTTTACTCTATATTTTCTTCCTCATATGTTTATTTAGTACTGATTATGCATTATTTTCACGTGCAGCGAATCAACTACCGCAAGCACCCTTGTGGCGTAGTCTGAATCTGCCCCATCCATGCAATTGTCTCAGAAAGTGTTGGATTTGATACTTTAGATTGACAGTATGGAACCTGTGCATCTTTCATTTTGAGTACTGATGGTGTCATTTTATGCAACCTTTTCTTTCCAATCCGTATAAGTAGTTAAAGATAACATCAGTGTTCCAGTTTTATAGGATTTCAGTTACAGTTTTAACTGGTAGTTAATCAGCTCCGCTTGTTGCTGTTTAAGCAGTTTAATCAGGATAAGGTGGGCCGGGAAACGACAAATATCATCCAACCCCAACTCAACGTGTCGACTTTTATTTAGTCCATGTTTTGCTAGTAACCTTACACATAATAAATACAAATATCAATTATTGAACACAAAAAGAGAAAGAGCCTCACAGCAGATCAGATCAATCAATTGACTCTCTTCCGGCGATCAGATCCATCCTTCGTCGACTCAACCATGTCTTCTACTTTCAGTGGCGATGAAACTGCTCCCTTCTTCGGCTTCCTCGGCGCCGCTGCTGCCCTCGTCTTCTCCTGTAAAAACCCTAATCTTATTATTAACTTCATCTACTTGAACAATAATACCCTTTTGAGATTTTGATGTTGATTGCTTAAAGTATAATCTTTTTTACAATGGATTGGTGTAGGTATGGGAGCAGCTTATGGGACGGCGAAGAGTGGAGTTGGAGTTGCGTCAATGGGAGTGATGAGACCAGAGTTAGTAATGAAGTCTATAGTGCCAGTTGTTATGGCTGGAGTGTTGGGTATTTATGGTTTGATTATTGCTGTTATTATTAGCACTGGGATTAATCCCAAGGCTAAGTCTTATTATTTGTTTGATGGGTATGCGCATTTGTCTTCTGGTCTTGCTTGTGGTCTTGCTGGACTTTCCGCTGGTATGGCTATTGGGATTGTTGGAGATGCTGGTGTTAGGTATTGCTCAATTCATTACTTTCGTTTCTTGTGTTTGTGATTTGATGTATGCTGTTTGTTGTGAATGAGGCATCGATCTCTTAGAACAATGCCCAGCGCTGCGTGATTTGAACAAGTTGCTGTTTTTTCTTGTTTTAAAAATCATAAGTCTCATATCAATAATTATGAGTCGAAAGGCCTGGGTTGGCTAGCAAATTTAACACCTTGGTATCTTTTGCGTGAATATTCTGAAGGCTTGAATAGAAAGATTAGATTATTTGGTAACATTAGATTATTATGAAGCTTCACACATGAAGCCTTTTCCAATACGGTTTGAAAGTTCGTGTTTTAAGATACATATGTTAAGAAGTGTAGTATCCAAATAAACTGCTTATTTAAATGGTGTATACATGAGCATGAGGACCTATACGATAACTTGTTGATATATCTGCCTTCATAGAAATAATATCGGCTGCTAAAAAAGTCTGTGCTGAGCTTGTTAGAATGTACTTCTAATATGGATTATTGGGTCTATGAGAAGTTTGAAAATTCCTCGATGTTATTCATGATAAAGAAGTAAAATTTATGATCCTTGTTACCTTTGCTAGAATGATTCATTATTACTAAGGCTATGGAAATTATCTATTTGCAGGGCCAATGCGCAGCAGCCTAAACTGTTTGTAGGAATGATCCTCATTCTCATCTTCGCTGAAGCTCTAGCTCTATATGGCCTCATTGTTGGCATCATCTTGTCATCTCGCGCCGGTCAATCAAGAGCAGACTAAGTTTCTTCATCGGTCATCACATCAGACTTACATCCATTGCTCACTCTCTTCCACTACCATTCACGCACCTCCCTCCACGCAAACTTGGTTATTTGCTGAGCGGTATACTCAGTTCCGAGAAATAAGAGAATCTGTCAATTTATGTGTTACTCTATGGACCTGTACTATATCTATAATTTTTATTTAAGTTAAAGCTTTGTAATTTTATATAAAAAATCTAAGACCATCATTAAATTACTGTTTCTTATCACCCTGAAACCCTAATTTAATTTTTTTGAGACATAGTCCGAATATCCTACCAAAGACAGCATTTGTCTGTTGTCAGCTTTTTAATAAAACACGAAGAAAATAAACTAATAAATTAATAAATTAATTGAAACAAGATTTCCACAAGTAATATTTTTGTGTTGGGAAACGGCTTGAGCCGGATGCCCTCATCGGAAGCAGCTGCATACGCAACCTATGCGGCCCTGATTTGATTAAAATCCCATCCAGTTTCCATAAAGATCGAACCTTTGAGTCATCCAGTCTAGTTGCGCCTCAGCGTCGGATAGATTTGTACAAGGCAGGTAAGCTGCTAAGCCTTTGTGATGTGTACGTTTAGATTATTGATTGGTTAATTAGAGTCTACTTGAATTTAGATGATGGGTATAGCTGTTTCTAGGGTTTATATATGTTCGTGGAATGTGGAGTGGATGAGCTATAGCAGTGGTGGAATGTGGGCAGCAGGTGTAAAGATTGGTCTTTTTTATTGATTTGAAATTTGGTTCGGTTTAAAGTCCATTTTGCATCTGGGTATTTCAGTTGATTCGTCGGGCGTGCATTCTTAGGGGTGTTCGAGAATGCCTCAGTCGAATGAATTTATGCTATACTGTTTCCTGAATTATGTTTCCTATGCTTAGGTTGTTGCTCAACAATGATTGCTAAGATGCTTATAGCGAAAAAATTGTATCCAATCCCACGGGTTGTGGCTTGCCTTCAGAGAGGTGTTTTTCCACTTGGTTGGAAGGTTATGTCTCAAATCCGTTTTCTTCATGTAGCCCAACCGCGTCTGGGTCACGGTTCCAAGTAAGGTGTTGATATGTTAATTTAATATTCTTTAAATAAAACATAGTGTTAGGAACATTCGAATGGGTTAAGGACTGTCCCATCATGTTGATTTTATGGAAATCACTTTTGATATTTTGTACACGTCTATCATTCGTAACTCATGAATCAGGATTAAGGCGATTCTTGTGCACTGATTGAAATCTTCTTTTCATATACTAACTTTTGTGTGTTTAATAAGTTAGTATTTAAAAGGAGGAAATGAAAACTGAAAAAGGCTTAGAATCGTTGATTTGGATTACTTCTATTACATAGGGCGAAGCATTTGTCAGTCAGAAGCAATCTTGATGGTGGCGGAAACTCGCCAGCCAGCAGTGGTAGTGGCAGGACTCGCTTATTTAGGACCATAGAAGTGGTTAGATTGAAGTTAAATGTTCGAATAAAAGAGCTGAGAAAAGATCTTCCAATGAAAGTATTTTTTTTCTTGGCGGGATTTTACTGCGCAACTGCTTTTGCCACAGTGATTGGCCAAACAGGTGACTGGGATATTCTTTCTGCTGGTCTTGCCGTCGTTGTGGTAGAAGGAATTGGGGCACTCATGTACCGGACATCTGTTCCTTTTCTTGACAAGATCAAAAACCTGGTAACCATGTTTAATTATTGGAAAGCTGGTCTAACTCTCGGCCTCTTCTTGGACTCATTCAAGTATGTGATTTTTGAATCATCACCTACTTAATACCTCTCAACAAATTGGTTTCTGAAGATCATTCTTGAAATTTGATTTTATTTGTCCCTCTCTTTATTTGTTTTGTTTGATTTTCAACAAATTGGTTTCTGAAGATCATTCTTGAAATTTGATTTTATTTGTCCCTCTCTTTATTTGTTTTCTTTGATTTGTTTAAAGGTATTGAGCAGCTAAAAACATGATACGAAGTTCGCCAACGATATAATAGAATCCGAAGGATTTCTCGGTATCTGGAATATGGTCGCTGTAGAAGTGACAGCTTTGTGATGCAAAGTCAAACTAATGTGACTGAATGCTTGGAGCCTGGTATGTAGATGTACTTTTGTTCTGCACAGTATTATAATATTATCCGTTTTTGTTTAACATGCAATATTATTTGAAAATGCGGATATGTATGGTCTCTCTGATTGACTTTTTCCTTTTAAAGGATACTGGCAAATCACTAGTCCGCTGCATGCTCTAAGGATGAAAGACTCGCTACATATCTGAATTTGAACACAGTTCAGACTCCTCGGAATGAATCCACTCACTGTTATCCTCTCAGGCTTGAGTAATGCAGTCTGCAGGTGAGCAGTAGAGATCATTATTTATTTTTGATATTTCTCATCAAACACATACATTTAATGCATACATTCGTTCATAAATGTTCAGGAAAAATCTACAAGGGTATACTGCCAGAACAATGAATTTTATTTTGTTGCGAAGCCATGGAGCAGCGAGCACAATTACACAATTACATGCCGGTACGGAACCTTCCAAAAGTGCAGTTACTAGGTATCCACTATTCACTGATATTTTGATGGCGATTAGTTACTTTCCCCAAAGAATTGCAAAGGTTATACACTTGTTTCCTTATATATATCTGTACTTCAGTCTTCAGCTATTACCATTCTTCCTTAAGTCCTTTGGTTCCTAATCTATGTCCTAATTATTGATATGCATTCAATTGTTTCACATTTACTCCATTACCTGATGTATCTTATTGGCAACGATTTACAGCCATGAACAAGGCTATCATCAGATGTCCAAAGACTAAACCTCGTGACTCAGTGGCCTTCCGACAGTGTCTAAATGTTACCGCAACACGAATGTCAATACAACATTCCCCAAGCCTCGAAAGCAGCATGAGCTCAAACCAGGAGTCAACAATCCTTCATTTCAGTTCTCCAAGTCATCCGTTCTCTCAACTCCATTCCTACCGTGTATAACTTATTTACACACAACACTGTCTCGTACCATGAGTTCATAAACTGAAATCTCAAAAAGCAACCAAAAAGTGAAGTATACAAATTAACAACTGTTGGTTGTGCAGCATATGGATGATACACAGATTTTGAGAACGCATCAATTCTTATTGGGGCTGCTCACCGGAACTGGAATTCGTTTGACAAAATTTTGTTCTGAATTTTCCATGCAAGTTCATAAAATACAAGAGGAAGTCTAAAATAAGCAGTAAAGAAGCCAATAACTGCACAAAACAAAAGCATCACTGTTTTTTATATCATACTTGGGATATCTATTTATTAAGAGGTATGGTAGACTTCGAATTACACATCACTGCGGCTAGAAATTCCAACATAGAAATGAGAGTATGATCAGATGCATAAAGTAACTTCTAAAAAAGTTTGTATCAGAAGTGAGTCCAATTCGATGCCATCTCCGGCGGTAACCCTTGAGAGACAATTAGGCTTGCTAACCATATCAGCCAGTTCTCATGATTATGTGAACACCGCTATCAGTGTCAACAATGTCGCTCATCTCACCAACTTGCAAAGCAAAGGTAGCTTCTTCAAAAGGTCTCTGCATCTGGCCACGTCCAAAAGGCCCTTCATACATAAATAACCAAACAAGTTCCAATCAATACGCCACTCAAAAGTCAAAACTCATTCAACCACACCGTCAGAACAAAAGAGCTACGAAATTTACCTACGTATTCTAGTTGTTTTTCCAAATTAACATTTCGAGCTCCATTCCATACTAGAAGTACAAAAATGTCTGCACATAACTAACAGGATAACACCCTAAAAGGCAAAAACAGCATCTGGCCATTATAAAACAGACATAGCGGCCACAACTATGAAATAGGGATGCCTACCACAACCATAAAAGAGGGCTACTAGACACAAGATATCGCCATAGAGACACTTATTAATTTCCAGTTCCGAAAATAGTTCATTTCCTTTATGTCAACATTCGGAACAGGGAGTTACATCAAACACATGATCATCGACACAGTAAAAACCCTTCAATCACCAACTGAAATGAGCATACTAAAATACCTGAAAATTTTAACACTGAATACATGGAGGTAAAGAAACACACATACTTCCGTTGGTACGTAAATAGAATATCTTCAACATGGCAAGGAAGGAAATAAACAACTAAAAATTTCAAAATGGCTTAGGAAAAATCCTAACTTGACAGATTAACTGCGCATCATAAACTCAACACATCAAGATCAAGAACTGAAAAGAGAACCCTAAACTATCAAAACAAAACTCATACCTAAATCACCACCGCGTTTAGCGGAGCTACAGTCGGAGTACCTTGCAGCAACATCTTCAAACTTAGCCTTACCACAGACAATATCATCTTTCAAAGCCATCAATTGCTCCACAGCGCTTTCACGAGTGGTGTTGTTGATTATCCGACCTTCCGGATCCTTCCACGACGCTTTCCTTCTTGATCCTTGATGCTTGATTAGTATGTGGGACGCTCTCACTTGGTTCGTTGCCATCGCTCTCGTCGCCGCCGATCTATTCCTCGAAATCCGTGTAGCTCACTGAAGCCGACTGTTACAGTATGAGAAGGTAATGGGCCGAGATCCGGCCCAATAAGAGAAAGGCGAACAGCAATTCTGACGTAAAACTTCGTCAGCTAGGGAAGATAACATTCAAACGGCATCGTTTTAAAGCGTTTGGTTACGAGGTTGAGTGTGAGGGAGTCCATTGAGAGAGGAGATCGAACGCGTTGGGTCAATTGTGTGAATCTAGGGTTTTGGGATTTCGGGAGATTTTGGGGCAAGATCAATTCAATCCAATGACGCCGCCGCCAGGACCTTACTCTGGGAAGAGCTCACTTGCACTGGTAAATTTTGATTCTTTTTGTATGTTTGATTGGAAAGTTGTGGATCGGTTGATCTGATTGGTTTGAGGTGTTTGATATTTGCAGGTGGCTCGTGTTTCGGCATTTTCATTCGGAGTTGTGTATGGAAGTATCAAGCTTAAGTATCTGAAGGTACTCTCATATGTTCTGTGTTATGAGTATTGTACTGTAGGGTTGATATGGATTTGGGAGTTTAAAATTTGATCAGTTCATGTTTCGGAAGTAGTTAAAGTTGTTTATGGATAAATGTTTTAGAATGTTTTACTATTTTGAATCGTAGCTATACAAAATTCTTATTTCAAGCAGTCATTATTTGGAGTTGTGTAATCATACACTTGAGGTCCTTATACGATTTTCTCCTGTGCGAAATTCGATCAGCGGGTTTCATTTTGTAAAATAGAGGTTCCACATTATAGACGTTTTCTAAATAAATTTTCTTTTAAAAGACACCGATTCCACTTATATGCCTGTCTAAAAAAGTGTTTGCATTTACGAGTCTGGGGCTGTACAACAATTAGTGAGTGAATTGAAACAAAAAGTAGTGACAAACCCAATTATCAAGTCCCATTATTTTTTATTTTTTATTTTTTATTCTGTATGTTTATTGATTGACTTGAACAACTGTTGCTGGGGCTGCCTCCTCCCATACTTTTGGTTCTACTTCAGTAATCCACTGCAAATTTCTGATGAGATTGTGATAACTTGATAAGAAAGAGCAAAGGCATTAAGGCACTGATTCATTTAGCTTCAATTCTCTTCTGGCATCACTCCACATTATTCCTCTTCAGAACGGACTGTAAAGTTTGCATAGTTATATGCATATTAATGTGTTTTTCAGGCTATAGATTTTAATACCAAATTTTACATGAAATAAGCGTGTCCCATTTCTATTCCTTTATTGTCTTGCATTGTTTGGATAATGATGTTGAAGCCTATGTGCTGGCTTATATTTAGCTCGGCAACTGCGTGTGCACTCTTGCTTTACCGCATTTGTTATTAATCAGTAATTTATACCATTGACTAGTACATCAAATTCTTACACCTCTATCAGTGTCTTGTTTTCTTGTTGGTCATTGCTATTTTTTGTCCTACCCTGCAATTCTTAACTTGTTGCCTGCCCCTTTTCCTTGCAGGCTAAGAAGGCTAAGGCTGAAAAGCATGCACCAGAGGCTGCACACCACTAGAGTGGTGACTTCTACATTTGATGCTATAGAAATAATCTACATGCTCGGTGAAGGAACATTCGTTTTTGTACTATCATCTGTTTTGTTGAGTGAACCCTATTTGGACGGCTGAGACAGAATCAATCATTGATTTACACCAATAATACTTTATCAGCCTTTTTCGAGAAATATTCCTCATGCTCATAGTATTATTTTTTGTTCAGTTGGAACTAATCAACAAATGTTGTCACAACAGAGACATGACTTTGGCTGTCAAAACTCATGTATCTGTTCAGAATAATCTACTGATAACACATTCTTAAATCAATTTTACTAGGTATATACTTAAAGATGTGTTACCCCTGTGAGAGTCGGCAAGTCCTGTTCAAGGAACTCTTAACTCTAGTTGCGACAAGTGCAGTAGAGCAAGGTCACAATCTCCTATAGGCAATCAATCAACCATATACTGGCCACACACTATAAGGTCATATGCAGCACAGTCCCATCCACTCTGTCAAAGTTGTAGCTCCACGGCACGTTGCCAATGAACCTTCCTATGTCATTTTCATATCGCCAACCCAATTTTGAACCTTTCCATGGTACACATTCGTACCGTCTTGTAAAATCCTACACAACATGGAATGAAATAAATGTCATGTGTCCGGACTCGACTAATAATACCAAATGTGTCACTTTTATATGTATTTATTTGACATTAGACCAACTTTGAATATTTCCAGAATGTGATATTTGTGGTTATCAGAATATGACCTGAACGTGAAGGTGTCTAGCTTGGAATAAACCTAAGGATACTTCAAGACGGCAAGTGGACAGCCCCGTCGTTTGTACTTGGTCGAAAATAGTCTCTTTCGTCGAGTTACCAAGTTGTATATCTCCAGTGATCAGTACCACAACAAGATCAATCATCAACACAAATTTTATAGCCTAGTTGAAACCATTGATAGCGCGAAAACTGGAAATTTCTACACCTCATATTCTTTGGATTTATGGATTCTCAGTTCCATTGCAGAAATGTGATTCAGCTCGGATCAGAGGATCTTTACTACACAGAATAAGCTAAGAACTTAAAATCCCAGTTTCTTAATTTTATAAACTTCCTGAAACTTTGCAGCTAGATATGATTCTTTAACTACTGTCAAGAGAAATACTTTGCATTAGTAATCGCCAATGATCGAAAAATTATCATTTATACCGATTTTGAGTGTTATTTATCCAAACTGCATCATCTAAGAAACATGGGTTATCTCCGCAACTAAATTATTTCTAGCTGAAAGTAACATTGTTGTCAAGCATCAGACATTTCAGAACTTGATATAGTTGATGTCAGTGTTTGAAAAAACACTTCTTCGCACGGTATGGTAAGACCCAACTCATGCTGAAACCCAAACTCCTCTTCAGCTTGTTGTAAAAGGCATTGGAATTCAGGATGTGTCAAGAATGAGATTGGTACTATGTATCTACTTCTGTTTTCACCTACATAGACCGCAAAGTGTCCTTTTGGAACGTCGAGTGGTAGTCCATCTTCTGATATGTATCCTTGTTTTCTTCCTAGGCTTGTGCATTTTTTCACCAAATGCTTTACAGTTGCTGCCTGTGATGACCGCCTAGTCGCTCCTCTTCCCGCAGCCATTTTCAGGTAAAATGAGGTTTATACGATCTTTTATCCGCGGAGAGGGAGAGAGGGAGTTCTGAAGTGATCTGATGAGATTGTGTGATATGAGTCTGCTATTTATAGTTGAGTTTTGGGAGGTTAGGGACTTTAGTCTATATACTTATACTAGTTGTACTCTAGGCCAAGTATTCGTCCAAATCAGTTTTGAGACCATGATGTCTTGTACTCAAGGTTCGGCATGTAACATAAGCACACAAGCAGTAACTGACGAAGGATGGATCTTTATGCCGCTGGCACGAATTGTATACTGAAAAAATGGACAACCAAAAATAATCTAAAGTTCAGTCTGATGAAAAGATTCCTCTGTGAAATGAATAAAAATTTACAATGTTCCATTAGAATATTTAGTGTACTGAAGAGTACATGCCATGAGAAGGCTTGGTTTTACCTGATTGTCCAAACTTGAGATTCTTTTTGGCAAGTGATTAAACAAGAATATGTTCAGTGTGATTCAGTTTTATTATACCTGTTGCAGTCCATGTGCTGATTTCACTTTTACCGCTGTCGTTGAGCGTAAAACGTCGTATTAACCAATTATGAACTCTGTTAAAATGCACAAAGAGTAGCGGTCTAGCGGTTATTCTTCTGTAAATGTTTCATTTGGAACGAGTTTTTGTACAAACAGTGGTATATACATAAATCTGTACATTAAAATGTGTTACTATTTCCATTAAGGAACTCTTTGCGTAAAATGTCGTCGGCCGTTGTATAACTTAAGCTCAGCTATGTTGAGATGTGAGATGGCAGAACTCATCTTCACTGCAAGGAAGACTAATTGGACCGTTTGGATGATCAAACCCGAACTCTCCCTCAGCTTGGACGAGCAGAAACTGAAATGATGGGTTATTTAAGTATGCTACTGGAACTACAAAACGTCTTTGGTTTTCTCCTACGTAGACTGCAAAGTAGCCTTTAGGGACATCAGTCTAACAACCTTGTCGAGAACCTGAAAGAGATCTTTGAAGAATTTTCTTGGCTTGTACAACTCCGGACAAACGAATAAAACCCATTGTTTTTCTCAAAAACTGACTTGGAGAAAAGTAGAAATGCTTGTGAGTAGTACTTCTGCCAAGTTTGTTTTGTGGATGTTGTAGTGCTTTGTAGTAAGCCAAGGCCTTGGTTATATAGATGATGATAATAATGTGCTTCGACTTCGCACTCTGGTCATGGTGGGGCTATGGTGGAGATAGAATTCGGAAGGCATCACATGGTTCTGCTTCCCACCAGACTATCAAATTATTCATATCTTCCAAAACTTTCATCAGAGTTTGAATGGATAAGCTACTAGTAGTATTCTTTGAGTTGAGCCTCATATTTCCGGAACAAGCCACATGGTATTTCCAGCAACTACTTAGAAAAGATTTGTCGAGAACATGTAGGGAAAACTTGAAGCTGATGGAGAACATCACAACTACCGATGAGTAAAGGCCATTTAGTGAATACTTAAGTTACCTGACCAATTACTTTTATTCAACTACTTTGTTAGGTTTTCTCTGGCTTCTCTCTAAAAAGGGGTTTTTCGTACGTGTTTCAGATCCGGGCTGGGGAGGACGGCCTCCTCGGAGGTGCTGTTCCTCCTCCGCCCCGTTTCCTTTTCTGTTTCCGTTAGCTTTCCTTTCGATTTCCTTTTCCTGTTATGTATTTCCCCTTCAATAATGGTGCTTCTTAGCCCTTGCTTCCCTCTAGCCGAGAGCTAGCTTTTCCTCAGGCCATGTGCCTGTTTTCCTGCCCCGTTTCGGGGATTGTCTTGTGATGTTTCGAGGACGGTCTGCCGCGGTTCAGATCTGGGTTTGGTCACAGGTTGGATGTCGCCTTTTGCGGGGAGGAAGGGCTTGGTCATCAATCCAAGCCTCCGCGCGATTTTCGGCCTGGTGGTGGACGAGCTTTCGGATGGGACTGCGGAGATATGCGTCGGTCGGATCTGGGCGCCAGACAGAGACGGAAGGGTAGACTGGAGTCGGGGACGGCTGGATCTGTGGAGTGCGAGCGGCGGGGCTTGGGGCTGAGGCGTCTGGGGCTTCGCGGATGGCCGTTGAGGATGGCTGGGTCGGTCGATCTGGAAGGCAGCTGATGCGGATGGCTGGGTCGGCGGCCGAGGCTTCGCGGTTGGCTGTTGCGGATGGTCGGGTCGGTCGATCTGGAAGGCGGCTGTTGCGGTCGATCTGGGTCGTTCTGGGTCGGCGGTCGAGGCTTCGCGGTTGGCTGCTGCGGATGGCGCGGCTGATGCGGCTGAGGTGGCTCGCGACGGGCTGCGGGTGGAGGTGGCAGAGGCGGCGGCGCTAGGGTTTGCTGCTTGGGCTGTTGGCTGTTTGCTGCTTGGGCCTGCTGGCTGGGCTTGCTGATTGGGCCTTTTGGCTGGGTTTGCTGCTTGGGCCTGCTGGGCCTGCTCTTGCTCTTGGCTTCCTGCTTTTCCTGGTTTTGGTTTGCCCTCTCGGTCTGCTGTTTGGGCTGCTGTGTGGTTTTTCTCGAGTCCGGACGGTGGTTGGACTTTGGTGAGTTCGTTTGGGATGGCGCCGAGTATGGCCTGATCTTCAACCGTCTTTTACAAGACTTTCTCTATGTAGATTTGTCTTTGACTGTTTCCCTTCGGTTATGCTTCATTTGCACGTATTGTAATATCTGTTCTTATGAATGAAACATCTCACCTTGATCAAAAAAAAAAAAGTTACCTGACCAATTGATCCCTTTCTGTTGTTTTGGTGGGTGGCAAGACATTGTGATCCTTTAAAAGCCTTGCCTCTCATGCGGTCCTACTCATCGGCCTTGCATTATACCCATAACGATCTATATAAGCACAATTGCACAACCTTCACAGCATACTTCAACTGCATACAGCAAGCCTTAACTTGGTTTCTTACAAATACAATGGGTTTTCGGTTGCCTGGAGTAGTACAAGCCAAGAAAATCCTCAGAAGATCTCTTTCAGGTTCACGTCACGCATCTTCACTTGATGTTCCAAAAGGCTACTTTGCAGTATACATCGGTGACAGTCAGAGAAGAATGGTAGTTCCTGTAGGTTACTTAAACCAACCTGCTTTTCAAGACTTGCTGAGCCAAACTGAAGAAATATTCTGCTTTGATCATCCAAGTGGAGGTCTGACAATACTATGCAGTGAAGATGCGTTCCAAGAGCTGACTTCCAGATCTTAGCTCGATCTGAAACTGCAACATGTAGGAATTTTTGTATACAGATATTAGCACATAATGACTTCTGAAATATTTACATTTCGACATGTACATGAAACTTGACGATAAATGAAAACATATGCTTCTAAACCTGCATTTATAATATACCTATCCCAATATCAAAACTGAATGATGAGACTAGTATACAGAAATTTTTATCAAGTATATCTAAGCAGCATTAATACAGGTTATTCTACAGTCTCTTCGATGAAAATAAGCTCTAAGAATCGACATTAACAAAAAACTGAATGCATTACCTGAAACTGAACCTGATTTGCTGAAGTTCCCGGAATGATATGCCACTGTGTAATAATCCTCATCACAATTCAGTTCAAATTTGTAACTGCAGATAATACTTCTGGACCATCAATCAACACACTGTAGCAGGATTAACTGTTGATTTAGCAATTTGCAACCAAAACCAGGAATGAATGAAATAAAGAGGTTGTTCACTGAATGATTCTTGTAAATGTTTCATATTGGTTAAGATAATGTACAAATAGCGGCCTGCGTAAATATTTACAAAATGCAACTCCTAAGTCCTAACACAACATTTTTTAGCTCAGTTGAGATGTGAGATGGCAGAACTCATCCTCACTGCAAGGAAGGCTAATTGGACCATCAGGATGATCAAACCCGAATTCTTCTTCAGCTTGGCTTAACAAGTCTTGAAAGGCAGCTTGGTTTAAGTATGCTACTGGAACAACAAATCGTCTTTGGTTCTCTCCGACATAGACTGCAAAGTAACCCTTTGGGACATCTGGTGAAGATACTTGTCTAGAACCTGAAAGAGACCTTTGGAGAATTTTCTTTGCTTGGACAACTCCTGAAAAGCGGAAATAACCCATCTTCACTGAAATTGCTAAAACCAGCTTACAGAAAGTGGAAAATGTGGTTAGCAGTACCTTTAGTAAGATTGTTTTGAGGATGTTGTGGTGTTCATTTTAAGCCAAGGCCTTCGTTATATATAGATGATGATATTGCGCTTTGCCAGCTGAGAAAAAAGAGGTTGTAACCATGGTGGAGACGCGATTCAGAAGGTATCACGTGGTTCTGCCACCCACCAAATGATCAAATAATTAAAGATGTTGGAAAATAATTTCATCAAAAATTTCCATCAGATTTTGAGGCCAGGTCCCCAGTGCATAAGACAGCCTTTAGTTTCCGAGGCCAGGTTTCCTTTAAGCCTCTTATTTCCAGAACAAGTCACATGATATTTCCAGCTACTACTTCATAAAGAAGTGTCGATAACATGCTGGAAACACTTAATCCCAGTGGAGAACGTTGTGGCCATCACTGAATATATGCAGAGGCTGACTGAATCGTTAGATTTCATAATAACTCATAATATTCAGCTGAAGCAGACCCTGAATTGCATTACAGCCTCAACTTGCTATTGGTAAGCTGAAAGCGATACCCAAGCGAGGCATTATGTTTTGGTTAGGTCTCTTCAGTGTCTCTCATTTGCTAAACAAGTCACATGATTTCTAAAGTTATTTCCTCACATAAGGACCACAAAGAAGCATAACTACTATCCGGTGGGACTTGGTTATTCAATGAAAATTTATCGATGACCCGGAACTTATCTGATCATTTGGTGGGTAGCAAATCCATGTGATCCTTTGTGAGTTTTGCCTTTCGCGATGGCCCCAGCTCCCAGCTAGCAGTTCAACACCCTATCTATAAATCTAAAAGCATCAGGTTCATTCATGCATTGCGAAATTCTCTGAACATAAGCAAAGCATTACCTGAGTTCTCAAATCTTTCAAGTTCTTCTCTTTGTAATCCTTCAAAAAACAATGGGTTTTCGCCTGTCAGGAGTTGTCCAAGCCAAGAAAATGCTCAGAAGATCTCTTTCAGGCTCACGACAAACATCAGCACTTGACATTCCAAAAGGTTACTTTGCAGTCTACGTTGGAGATAGCCGAAAAAGAATGGTGGTTCCTGTAATTTACTTAAACCAGCCTGCTTTTCAAGACCTGCTGAACCAAGCTGAAGAAGAGTTCGGGTTTGACCATCCAAATGGAGGTCTGACAATGCCATGCAGTGAAGACGCCTTCGATGAGCTGACTTCCCAATTTAACTTGTTCTGACGATGTTAACACATAACCTCTAGGAATTTTTGTACTAAAATGCTAGCAGTAGAACTCCACCGAAATTGGATATGTACCTGTAAATCATTATAGCTGATCAGTCGAATGACAAGAGTTCACAACAAATAAAATATAAGTTTTCCAAATCATGCTGTCAAGCTTTAAGCAATTCGATACACACTTCACCTGAAACATCTAACTAGTGATTCTTAGGAAATATCCCATGATGTAACAAATAAAGATAAATTTCACTCAGAGTTTCGCTTATTAAATCGACATGCCTGAAAGATCCTACTTTTTCATAGTTGAGTTTAGCAACATGTTAAAGTCAAACAATACAATGTAAGGTCTCAGACATGCAGACTGCCATTTGGGGTCTGTTCTATTTTTCATTGTTCTAGCAAATATTTGTAGTCAACTTGATGCCAAATTTCTTAGAATTTTAATCAGAATGATGCTACAAAACTGACTTCCAACTGTTTTTCTGATGAGTAGTTCAATAAATATATATCCCACTCGCTAACAAACATTATATTGGGAAATATTAAACTAAAGAAGAAAGTATGGACTGGCCAAGCAGCTCAAAATAATACTTAAAAATAAAGAGAGCTAAGAAATTACCTGAAGTTTATGTTTGTCAACAAGATCTTGATTCTTGAGAAGTGAACTACTTGAAGACCAGATCAAGTGACTAAGAACAAGCAGTCTATATCACTTCATAGATAATGAGGTTAATGAGGACAATTAGTACCCCACAGGAGTAATATTTCTTGTTCTGCTGGCTAGCTATCTGGCATAATATTTGCCAAAACAGGAATACTGTTTATGCAGCTGAAACAGGCCTTGTTTCGCGAACAGCCTCTAGTTTTCAAAAATTATCACATGATTTCTCCAGCTACTTCTTCATAAAGACTTGTCTAGAACATGATTCCCTACTAGAGAAGAAAACACCTAATCCATGCCATATCCATTCACTGAATATACAATGTCTCGCAACATTCATGCCCGCTTCCCTACCAGTTGATTTGGTGGGTGGCAGAATCATGTGATATCTTATAAAGTTTGCCTCTCGTGATTGTCCCATTTCCTACTTTTTTTATCATATATATACGCAAGCCACTTAGGCTTATTGTTCACATCTGAAAATCTAAGAACATAACTATTCGTTACCTGTTCTCCTATTCTTTAGTTCAAAAATATACAATGGGTTTCCGATACTCTGGAGTAGTCCAAGCTAAGAAAATTATCAAGAGATCACTCTCAGGCTCAAGGCAATCACCTTTGGTGGATGTTCCAAAGGGTTATTTTGCTGTCTACGTAGGAGAGAGCCAGAAAAGATTTGTAGTTCCAGTAGCATACCTAAATCAGCCTTCATTTCAAGACTTGCTTTGCCAAGCTGAAGAAGAATTTGGCTTCGATCGTCCAAATGGGAACTTGACGATACCTTGTAGTGAAGATGCATTCAGCGCGCTGACATCCAAATGGAACTAATATATTCTGAAGATGCACCTGTTTATTAGGATGGCAGCACAGCTAAAGAATACTTGTATTTTCATGTAGATCACTTCCAGTTGAACAACTTGAGAAGGAGAATACTTGTACATAAACTTACTGTATCATCACTTGTAATCAGAATATATAAACAGTAAATCTTGTTTCCTGCATAAACTCTTTGCTCGAAATACTTGTGTTCTGACATCATCGTGTCCTTTCAATGGCTGTAAGAATTTACATATCATAAGAACTTCATATATATCCTGATTTGGAGATACCGTAACTTACTAAGGTTCCTTTACCATAAGCTTTCACGTAATCATTGAGTATCTCAGACGAGTTGTACAAAACTCACCAATATTCAGATATGCTCATACCCATCAATTAGCCTTGGTTTCAAGTTCTGAGTTCTGATGTATCAAATATACGGGAAACCCTTAATAGATTCAGCATAATTGTCTAGCTGTGAATGGTTCTGGAACTTAAAAGACTCGAGACACAAACATGAGCTTTAGAGTTTCTGCATAGTCAAAATCCAAATACCTGGCCACAGAGAAGCTGAAGTGTACACATAGGACAGGAGTAATAAAATGCTCAGCTGGCACTCCAAAGTCCAACAAGCTGCCTCAGATTTTGTGATGGTGCGCTTCAAGCCATGCCCAATTAAGCCACAGTGTCTGGCTTATGCGTCCTTTAAGTCTATCATTCATGAAACAGCTAATATGATATTCACAAGTACTTCATAAAGCCTTGTCGAGAACATGTCACATAACAACTAATCAATGAGTCATGGTATTATCTGATTTTACAATGAACCTATCGATTTCAGTTCCCTATCTGATGATTTGGTAGGTGGCAAAACCATGTGATACTCCTATAATTCTTGCCTCTTTGAAAAGTCCCAGTTACCTCTTCACGTCTATATATGCCCAAGCATCATTCTCTCTGCAACCAGCACAAATAAAATTAAATCATTCAATTCTTTGAAAGGAACACAATGGGTTTTCGCTTTTCAGGAGTCGTCCAAGCCAAGAAAGTGTTCAGTAAATCTCTTTCAGGCTCACAACAAACATCATCAGCTGATGTTCCAAAGGGTTACTTTGCAGTATATGTCGGAGAGACTCAAAAAAGATATATAGTGCCTGTATCATACTTGAACCAGCCTGCATTTCAAGCGTTACTGAGTCAAGCAGAAGATGAATTTGGCTTTGATCATCCTACTGGGGGTCTGACTATACCATGCAGTGAAGCTGTGTTCAATGAGCTGACCACCCAATTTAACATGTTCTGAGACTTCACCATGTAACCTGAAGATTTTTTTGTAATAGGATGTTAGCATAACCCTAGACACCTTTACATTTACATGTAAATTACTTAGGCTGAATAGCATATGAGTAATGACAATTGACATTACGTTACCAAAACTGAATTCTGTTTCAAATACTCCATGGCATCAAGCTTGAGCCAGTCTGTAGCTGCTTTACTCGAAATATTTGATTGACTATCCACAAAATAATCTACCAAAAGGAAAGACACACCGTACCAAAAAATCTGCAAGCTGTATTGCAACTAAAAATTCAGCACAGCGGTTTTTCAGTCATCCACACAAATTCTGAATCGACAGTGTCTGCAACATCCAATGATCCTTCTAGAAATTCACTGGATAATTTTTTTTAAATGTGATACTTTTTCAGTTGAATGATAGAAATCAAGCAAAAACTCATGTGGCAAAATTGAAAAACTAAAGTCTTGTCATACCATTATATACAAAAGTACTAACAAATTTTTACTTTAATACATAGAGATTTTTAAAATGTTATGTTTGTAATCAGTCTGACAGTTTGAACCATCCTTCAGAATAATAGTATATGCAGTATGTCACGACAATATATAGCCCATCACAGATAAATAAAAACATGATCTCCAAAATCAAAAAAAATGATGCAATAAAGGTACTGAAAATAAGTCGGTAACAATATTATATATCGGTACCTGCAGGAGTCTTTTTTCAGCTGGTAATTTGGTATGTACTCCTTGAAACCAGGTTACTGATTATACCGTGAAGGCCTGAATCACCTTGAATTGCAACACAGCCTCTACTTTTTACTGGGGTCTCTCATTTAGTAAAAATGGTCACATGATTCCTCCAGCTACTTCATAAAGACTTGTCAAGACATGTTGGGAAACATTAATAATTGGAAATAACAGGTAAACTGATGAACCATAGCCATTCACTGAATTTTCAAGGACTAAAAACTTACCTGTCAACTTCCCTATCTGATAATTTGGTGATTGGCAAAGGCATTTGATCTGTTATGAGTTTTGCCTCTCGTGATGGCCCCAGCTGCAAGTTTCAGTATGCCCTCTTGCAGCTCATTGATATCTATATAACCACAAGGACCAGGCTTATTTCATCACAGTTCATACCACTTACGAACATCAAACCAGTCTTACCTCAGCTTTAGAAACTTCTCAATATCTTCTCTTTTTTCATTCTCACAAAATACAATGGGTTTCCGACTGTCCGGAGTTGTCCAAGCCAAGAAAGTCCTCAGAAGATCTCTATCAGGCTCACGACACATACCATCACTAGATGTTCCAAAAGGTTACTTTGCAGTTTACGTTGGTCAGAGCCAGAAAAGAATGGTGGTTCCAATTGCATACTTGAGTCAACCAGCTTTTCAAGACTTGCTGAGCCAAACTGAAGAAGAATTCGGCTTTGATCATCCAAATGGGGGTCTCACAATCCCGTGCAGTGAAGATGCCTTCAGCGCACTTACATCCCAATGGAACTAGCAAGTTCTGTAAATGGACCGAGGAGACTAGAGACGTTTTGTAATAGTATCTTAGCAGTTAGCACAGCTAGAAATAGTTACATTCTTATATAAATTAAACTTGCTCAAGAACGAGACCAACTGTACAACACAGTATCTTTTCACCGAGTATTTTAGTACAAAATTTCACCTCCTACACAGTCTTTTCTTGTTTAAGTTACATTTTAAAGACATATAAGTGTTATGACATAATTACCATTTGCTGGGACATAACAATATTCATCATATATCAGACCAAAAACTCTACAGCAGCTAATTTTAAGATTAAAAATTGAAGACGTGTACCAATTTGAAGCATGCATCTTTAAGCGGTAATTTCTGGAAATAATAACCATTTTTAGTGCTACATCCAGAGACATCCATAGTATATCATGCTTCAAGTGATTTTATAATGAATCAAAATCTTACTCAAGTTGATAAACATGTTTCAGCATGTTTGAGAAACAGCCTTACCCATCGCCTTCATTTTGGTTTCAAGTTCCGACAAAGTCGGTAGGTCAGGTAATCCTTCTAGTCGATTTTGCATAAATAGCCTGATCATGAGCGGTGATAAATTGTGCTTGAAAGACTCAGACATGGCCATGTGCTTCAGAGATTTAGAAACCCATAATCTGTATATCTGGCATATTGGCCTAATATGCTGAGGTGGATAAGGACAACTAGTACACCTAGGACCCATTTCTCAGCTGGCAATTTGAGGCCTGAGCTTTCTGATGGTAAGCTGAAAGTTTTACTCAAAGTTAGTCATCTTGTCTAAACTCTAAACAGCTCACATGATGTCTCCAGGTACCCCATAAATCTTTTTAAAGAATATGTCTGAAAACTGTCCCACTGGATCACATAACAACCAACTGATGAGTCACTGCTATTAACTGAATTTGTGCAAGAACTCAACAGAGAATCTGAACTTATCTCTTCATTTCCCTGGCTGATAATTAGGTAGATGACAACACCATGTGAATCTATTCTTAAGAAACTCTCGCCTCTATATATGCGCAAGCATCATGCTCATTGCAACCACTGAAAAGTCCTTCAAACAAAATACCATTTTCATTACCTGGTCCCAGAAATTTGTTAACATATATATACAATGGGCACGTCAAGAAAGTTTTCAGAAGACCTTTATCAGGTTCACGACCAACATCGTCAGCTGATGTTCCAAAGAATTATTTCACAGTATATGTTGGAGAGAGTCTGAAGAGATACATAGTTCCTGTATCATACTTGAACCAGCCAGTGTTTCAAACCTTACTGAGTCAAGCAGAAGAAGAATTAGGTTTTGATAATGCTAATGTGGGTCCGACTTTACCATGAAGTGAAGATACATTCAGCGGGCTGACCTCCCAACTTAATATGTTCTGAAGAAAAACCATGTACCTGAAGAAATTTTCATAGTAAGATGTTAGCATAATCTGAATGTAACTTATGCATCGTGTCTGTATAGCATAATGACATCAATTTACTGTTACACAATTCTATATCGAATACTCCATGTTACCAAGTTTGAGTCCCACCTTAACTTTACTCAAAGAAGTGTCCAAAACTAATATACCAAAATAGTAAACAAATAAGCCTCGCAAAAAATTTGATAACTGTAAGAATGCAAGGAACTATTCAGCGCAAGGGTTTTTCAGAGTGTAACACACAGTTTCAAATACACATGTTCACGACATTTGAATGAATGACATACAGATGTTAAAACATGATGGCGATTCATGACAGAAATACTATCCAATTTCAGAGCCTTCTAACTTAATTTACTTTCAGCAATGAGTTGAACAATGCAAAGTAATCTTTCTAAATATATTGAACTCAAGAGTAGGTCAGCATAGTGCAGCCTTACTCTTCTAGCAAATGTTCAAGTCGACCACAATGAAAACCTCATATGCTACAAAAAATTCCAAAAATGGTGCAAATTATAAAAATTACCGAAAATGAAAAATTATATTGCACAACTCACATCATAAATGTTGAGGTAGATGAGAGCAGGTGATACCCACAGGAGTCTTTTTTCAGCTGGTAATTTGGTATTCTCAAAACCATGATTACTGTTTATGCCGCTGAGACAGTCCTTGTATTGCAACACATCCTCTAGTTTTTACTGGGGTCACTTATCCAATAAGATTATAGTCACATGAATTCTCCAGCTACTTCTTCATAAGAGTTGTCGAGAACATGTTGGGAAAACTAATTCCACTTGGAATATAACAGGTAACCAGATGAGCCATAACCATTCACTTAATTCTCAAAACTTCCCTATCAGATAGTTTGGTGAGTAGCAAAGCCATGTGATCCCTTGCGAGTTCTGCCTCTCATGATGGCCCCAGTTACCAATTATCTGAGTGCGCTGTGGCTTCTCACTATCATCTATATAACCACAATCATAAGGCTCATTTCAAGTATCAAACCAATCTCGAACATCACAAAAGCCTAAACTCGCTTTCACAAACTTCTCAACTTATTCCATTTTTCTTGCTCCAAAAAATACTATGGGTTTTCGGTTGTCTGGAGTTGTCCAAGCCAAGAAAGTTTTCAGAAGATCTTTTTCCGGCTCACGAAACACACCTTCACTCGATGTCCCAAAGGGTTACTTTGCGGTCTACGTGGGAGAGAGCCAGAAAAGAACGGTGGTTCCTATAGCATACCTAAGCAAGCCTGCGTTCCAAGACTTGCTGAGCCAATCCGAAGAAGAATTCGGCTTTGGTCAGCCAAATGGAGGTCTGACAATACCATGCAGTGAAGATGCATTCAGTGCGCTGACTACCCAATGGAACTAACATGCTATGAAGATGGACCAATCAATGTAGACACTTTTGTAGCAGGAATTTAACAGTAGCAGGCTAGAATTAATTATATAAATCACTCTAGCTTACCTGCATATTGCAGTATCTTTTTAATCAACAATATTATAGTACCATGCTCATCTTCCTTTTACTGTCTTTACTTGAAACATAAAGGTCCGTCCAAACACCGGGACCTTTTGCTTCGATAAATAATATGCAAAACAAAATCTCAGAGACACCATGCATCAGAAAAGTATCACATTCAGAATCATAAGCCATCTAGTTCCATGATTTGATAATGAAGATTTGTAAAATCTGAAGCAGAGATCTTTACGTACTCATTTGTTATGGAAATAACCTTTGTGTACGCATCGAGAGATATCCAGAGCAGATCAGGGTTCGGGACAGCGGGTGAGTTTGTCGGACATCAAATAATAACTTGATGCTCTTTCAGGTTGGAGAAACATCTTCACTTGATGCACCGAAAGGTTACTTTGCCATCTATGTTGGAGAAGCCAGAAAATATCTGTAGTTCATGCATTGTACTCGAACTAGACTGCGTTTTAAGCCATATGAAGCCAAGCAGAAGAATTCGGCCTTTATCATCCTAATGGGTATTTGACAATACCATTCGAAGAAGATGCATTTAACAAAGGTGACATCCGAGTTTAACTCATAACATATATAACCTGCAGAAATTATGTATTAGAATGTTAGCATAACATTTCTGTATCCAAATTGAATATCAAATTAATGAATGGTTTTACTTTGCATACAATCCTGTGGAGATAGTTTCTTAAACAATATATAGATCTGTTTGAGATGATCAAATGGGTAGAAAAAACTTGTCCTTCACAAATGATGAGACATATACATACTGCAGTCTTTCTAATTAACAGACAAGCATACATAGACTACTAACACAGTGAAGGAAAACTATTCATCTAAAGTAGGGTTTTCAATCTCAAAAAATGTTAGCATATCAGAGGTTTCGACAACATCGAAACTGCCAAAGACTTGGTTAAGTTTGCCACTAACAAAACAAGCAATTGTAGCAAGAAAAAACGTTCAATTTGTTCTAGTCACTAACTGATATAGTGGTAGCCAAACAAACCTTGATGAGAGAACATAATTTCTGCAATATAGATGGGACAATGTTTATGTTTGTTCTAAAATACTGATTAAATATAGATAAGCATACAAGTAGGTGGCTAGATGAGTTTGGTAAGCAAGAAATTTTGAAACGGGGTCAGATAACTTGAGGATAGCTCGCGATCACAACTCACATGGCATTGACCCTACACTAATCAGCCTAAAATCCAGACAGACAAAATGTCCACACATTATTCGGAAAAGGATTTGCTCCCAGACCAATTTCCTATAAACCAACAGTATATAAAGCTATCGAGCTGAAGTTGACAAGAATCACATAATTCTAGTAATTGTAGACTGTAGAGTGTACCAATTTCATGGTTTATATACATCAAGCCTTATTAGCAACTTTAATCAAGAAGCATGGGTTCATCTTCTAAAAAACTTTAATCAAGCTAAATTAGGGAGATAGTATTAACTATTAACAAAGGACTCCCAAAACATATGGTGTGACAATCACATGAAGAGTGACCCACTTAGCGACATTTGACATGAAATGGCATTTGCAAAACATGACTGTTTATACAGATGACCTGTCATCATTTTGTAATAATTCAAATATAGTGCCCTATTGTGTATACTGTATTGAGTGCAAAATTTGGACCACCCATAATATGGAAAAGTATATTACCTCCAAACGGAATTGTTTCTGGGGCTACATCATAGAAAGGTGGTGGTGCTCCTCCTTGGAGTTACCTGCAATCGTGAGAAGTTTTTCAGGTTCTGATCACCAGATTTTCAACATGTACTCAGAAGGATGTTCATAGTACTTAGTATGAAAATACTATGGACAAAAAGGTGATATGCTAATCTGATGTACTTAGTGCTTTTACTGTCTACCAGAATCTCAATTTTGTGGTAACGCGTTCCAGAAAGCATAATCTATGCACTTGAAATAATACAAACACAATGAGCTGAAAAATATCCACTAAATTCAACAAATTATTGGGTTACATTAAAGATGCCACGATAAAAGTAGCACAGTCAGCTCCCAGAAATACGTTAATAACTAGATATATGACATCGGATGCCCCACGAAAGTCGGGTTGTTAGTTAGTTGGCACGCATAGAGAAGACCATTGTCTAGCTAGTATTAAGTTTAATGCTTCATCAATAGTATAGAGTAAACTTTTATGATATCGTCTCTTATAATAACATTCAGGGCTAACGATACTCCATATTAAGGACACAGTGAGTCCTATTAGGTCCCGGTCCTAATAGTATAAGGGTTCCGTATCCATTTTCGTCGTGTTTTTATTTTGTCTGCCTAGAGGGTAGGCCACCATGTCCTAAAATGCATCAGGCATAACCATGTGAGGTTTTCGAAACCATTTCATTTGAAGTGTTCCCTTGCATGATGTTGTAGCTCCATGATGCTTCTCAATTTTTTATTGTTCTTGATTTATATAAATATAGATACACTACACCGAGCATATGCCATCTCAAGCCACACCACAAGTCTTCGGTTCTCAACTTATCCTAAACACAAAGCATTTCCCAAAGAAGAAAGAACATAATCGGACTAAGTCTAGAGAGACCACAAACAAGCTACAAGGGAAAAAATGGGCACTGGAATGATGAGCATAGGTCAGGTCAAACGTAAGCTACATAGAAGTCTCACGCCGAGAAGTGGGTCAATGACATCTAGTCATAATGTTCCTAAAGGTCATATAGCAGTTTATGTGGGGGAAACTCAAATGAAGCGGTTTGTGATACCAGTTTCTTACTTGAACCATCCACTTTTTGCAAATTTACTACATTTGGTAGAGGAAGAGTTTGGATTCAACCATCCGGGAAACTTAATGATTCCCTGCAGTGAAGATTACTTTCTCAACTTGATCTCCTTTCTAAATCGTTCATAGTTTAACTGGCACCGATTACCTAAGTATCAACTTAGGAGCCAGTTTTATATGTCTATAGCATCTACAATTTGATAAAAATGGCAAATGACGAGAGAACCATACTAGCAAAGGATCACTGATCCATTTCTAACCGACAATTAGATGCACCATCCTCTGGCCATTTGTAAATCAATTAGTCATATTATTTTTAAGACTTTGTTTTACCTTTATTGCTACATTGTCGATTGTTTGTCATTAGCGAAAATACGCAACTCAGAGATGCCAATATAAGAAAACAGATACTAAAATAAACTGATACCTTATCGGAGAATGAGGCTGCAACTCAACGACATTGAATGACATGGTGCTGCATGACATAGAAGAAACCATAAGTAACGTGCTATGAATTACAGTTCAAAAATCAGTAAACTACAGAACTACGAATACGAATCAACGATAAACTAACATATACCGACTGACAGACTTCTTGACGAGGAAAATTATTTTGTATCAGAAACAAGTTGATTTATTTTATCCTTAGCGGTTAGAATTAAATCACTGCCATGTTACTGACACAAGATCATTAGTCCTTCAATTTGGTCTCATTAATGCGACGATAAACTATGTGCAGTCATATGGCTCAGTGATAAAGAAAGCATGAAATCTACGCCTATTCAAATAAATATAATAGCTAGGATGAATGCTTCTTTTTTCTGTGTACGGCCGTCAAATTTTCCTTTAAAACCAGGTTCATCTACTTAAGTGTGCCATCATGTGTGGGTATCAATGCAGATAACAGAACACAAGAGAAATTTCAGGGCTAATTACCAGCTGGGAAACCCATGTGACCCATGATTGTAGGGGTCCTCTGTGTCAGATGTCAGTGTGCGAAGTGGAAAGGCCTAGCTGTTTGAGTCCTGTACCGTAAAGATTCTACACTGGAGCTATAAATGCTGCTATGTTCAGTCAATGCCGTTTCCTACACACTAAAAACCCAATTCAGATTTCCAGTTAAGTGACTTGCGATCTTCTCGTAACCATTTATAGCCATGGGTATACATTTGCACTCGTCATCACTAATGCCAAGCAGATTGTCAAGCTGCACTCACTTGTCAGCAGTAGAAATCAACTAGAAGTTCCTAAAGGACATGTTGCAGTCTATGTAGGAGAAATTCAAATGAAGAGGTTTGTGGTGCCGGTTACTTACTTGAATCATCCATCATTTGCTTTGTTACTTAAAAAAGCTGAAGAAGAATTTGGCTATAACCATCCAATGGGTGCTCTCACCAATACCCTGCAGAGAAGAGGCCTTCATTGACCTGACATCACGGCTAAATAATTCCTTCCAGTGATGGACCCTGAAGTAGAGTTAACTTGAATTTTAATTCTTGCAGCCATATGTGTAACCTTTAGACACCCAGCTAATTATACAAATGAGCTTATTCTCAAATTTTGTATGTAAATCATCGAACTGAATCACTTAAGCATGACGCGGCATCTATGTTTACAAACTTTCAGTTACTAGACAACCAGTGAATTTACGGGTCAATCTTAAGCTTTACTCACAGTGATGAAAACATAGGCAAGTCATTTCCGGATCAATGTCCTTTGGTAAATATCAGATGATTTTGGTCATTTTTCATCAAATACTATACCAATCCTCCCATCATACCAGTTTAATTAGTTGTGCAACTCATCCAAATTATTGAGACCGTAACTGGATTTAAAATACACCATTACTCTACCACTAGTTACCAGATACGGTGTGTGTACGGTACAGCTAAAGGATCAGATACTACTGTAGTGATAAGTCAAATAAAACATGTATGTACATACTGTACACCATACCTTTTTGAGCTGTTTCGGCTAGTGGATCTCTTATGTGCTTCAAAGATTATCTTACTTGTACCACCTTAACTGCACATAAGAAAATCCCTAAATAATAAATAAAATCAAAAGAATTGAACCCATCACATGGGGCTATGGCCACTGAAAGATTTACTTATAGAAAAAAGGTTTTGGGGCTATGCTGCTAATACATGCAGATAAATGGATAAGTAGATAAATCGATGAATGAATGCGAGAATGATTTAAAGAAACTGAACAAAGCCATGTGACCCCAAACTACAAGGGTCATCTTTGTCAGATGTAAGCTTGTCAAGTGGGCCGAAATTCTCTGACCCTACATTATATTTTAATCATTCCAGCTATATAAAAGAGAGCATCTCCACCAAGCCTAAACATATCAAAAACATTCACATAATCAATAGCATCTACCTCTCCTTTCGTTTTACATCTCAAAACTAACAGACAGTACTCGAAATTTTGAGCCATGGGTATCCATTCGATGATAGGCAACACAAAACAACTCTTCAAGCTGCAGACACTCACCAGTAGCAGAAAGCAACTGAAAATAGTACCAAAGGCCATGTAGCTGTTTATGTAGGAGACTTACAAAAGAAGAGGTTTGTAGTTCCAGTTAGTTATTTGAGCCATCCATCCTTTGTCGCTTTGCTAAAGAGAGCTGAAGAAGAGTTCGAGTACAATCATCCGATGGGTGGCCTCACAATCTACTGTGAAGAGGATACTTTCATCGATTTAACTTCAAGGTTGAATGACTCTTTCCTGTGAGATGACATGATTAACCAAGAATTAGTTAGTATTAGTCCTTAGCTTTTCAAAGTTTTTGTTGACAGCATCTCTAACTCAGTTTAATACCAAATGTATGATACCGGTACAGTTCATTAATCAAATCGTTCCCATTATTCATTTAGTGCTTTTGCAGAGTGCCACAGTCAGCATACACTATCCATATTTCATACCAGTCATTATGATATGTAT